>KK106984.1:1410769-1575618 GCA_000611775.1 Umbilicaria muhlenbergii
CCTTGAAAATGACTTGAGAAGGCGCCTTTTGAACTGACTTTTTTGACTACCATAAAGACTACCATAACTATTTGTATGTACTGGGTTAACCCAGAATTTTCTGGGTTTGGGTTAAATGGGTTGGGTTTTTTCTGGGTTGGGTTTCAACATGTATAACCCACCCCAAAACCCAACCCAAACCCAACCCAAACCCAAACCCACTGGGTAAAACCCAACCCATGGTGCAGCGTACTCATAGTAAACTTGAGATGCTGACAGTAATGCTCTCTTATAAAGCTTGAGATCAATTTTAATCATTTTTATAAATGTTAAAGGAACATTGTCACCTCTCTCATAAAGAATGTCAATATTAGCAAAGCACCTGTATTAGCAAAGCGCCTGAGAACTTCAGGATTAAACTTGAAATAAAGTTGATTTCACATACTTCTGTAAATGATCTGTGAAGCTCTCACTCCTTCTGAGTGATCAGTGATATCTCTTTTCAAAAGGATAAGTCTATTTTCACAGACTGTTGCAACACTCTTTAAAGATGTCATTTTAAATTACAAGATGAAAGACACTCTGATTAAAGATTTGATATTGAAACAAGATGAGCCTTGATGATACATGAAAATTACTTTATTTTAGTTTTTCAGAGCTGCTTCTTCACTGTGAGATCATTTCATAAACTGATGATCACTTTTGTGAAACTTTGAATTAAAGTTTAAGCTTTTTAATTAATGTCATGTTCCTCACTCTTCTGCTTTTTCAATGATTAATACATGATGATATGCTCAGGTTTTACAGAGTGAATCAGCTCTCTGTATGAAAAGAATTGCCTGCTTTGTAAGCTCTTGTCAGCTCATACAGCTTTAATCTGAATTTTTAATGAAGTAAAGCTAGTGATCTGTCTGCTGCTCAGTTGCGCTGATGCTGAGTGAGTTTAAATTGAGCAGAGTAAGATGCTCAGACCTTAATTAATCTCTGTCACTCAGTTACACTGATGCTGAGTGAGTCTAAATTGAGCAGGTCAAGATGCTCAGACCTTAATTAATCTCTGCTGCTGACTTTAACTTCATTCAATGCTGAGTGAGTTTAATAATTTGCAAGATATTGTGTGAAAAGTTTTCTGTATCACTGATATCACCTGCTGTCATGTGTCTCACTGACTGGTTGAATCACCCCCTAGCCATAGTAGATCAGAGAGTCAAAGCAGACAGATGAGTAAAAGTTGAGATTACTTATCTTTCTTGAATGAGGAAAGAAGAAGTGAGTTGATCTGAACTTTTTACAGATAATAACATTCATGAAATCATGATGATTAACAGCAGAACTTAATGAAGATCATAAAATCAATCATCATAAAACCTTAAGAAAAAGCAAAGAGCAGCTTAAATCTTCTGCAAATAATTAAAGAGTAATCTTACAAGCTCTTCTCCTGTACCTGCAAGAGTGCATTTTCTGAGCGTCATTATTCCTTCAAAGACAATGAGCACAACCACCTCAAGACAAACCTCATCAAATTAAAAGAGTTTTTGAAGTAACTGTCACAGTCATATCAAACCCTGCTAGATGATTGACAGCCTTAAGGTGATGTTTAAACATAGATGTTTTGTCAATCTATCACAGGTATGACAGGATCAACTTTAAGAGTATACAATGATGTTGATGATGAGAGATCACTACTTTTATTCAACTTTATCATTGACTTTCTCTAGATGTCAGGAGCTGCTCATGTGTCTGAAGACTTCAACTACAGTTATGATTCTTATTCAGACAATTGACGTCACATGAGTTGAGAATTGTTATTCTATGAGTGCCTCAATGACTTCACAAACACTTTGAAGAGAAGATGATGTTTCATACTCAGCTGCTGATGATCTGAAAGGTTATCTTCACAAGCAGTTTCTCAACACCTGCACTCACATTTTCAAGTGCAATGCTCATTGCAACTTGTTGAATTTCATCAATTTGTTGTTGATCAGTGTTTAATTTACTTCTAAAGTCACTTCCTTTGAACTTTCAGAGTAACATACATGTGGAGTAATCTCTGATGAGCAAGAGGATGAAAAAGTGAAGCTTTGATGATGAAAAGCAGTCACATCATGATGAGTACATCACATTTAAGTCTAAGTGAGAAGCTTCTACAATGTACATTTACAGCTTAAAAAATTTAAGACTCTACTTTCTTCTTCATGTTCATTATTATCTATTTCACGTGATATCTAGTTAGTCAAATACATTGGTTTAATCTATATTTACTTATGCAATTTCAACATAAGTGTGAGGTAGAGTGCTTTCATCATCTCTCTCAATCATGCTGATAATCAGATTTATGAGCTGACTTTCTTCATGCTCAGGGATGAAACTGACATTCAACTATACTGACATTGAAAATGATGAGCCGGTTTCAGATGAAGAGGCAAGGAAGTGAATGAGTGAGGTGAGGAAGAAGCTATCAAGGTGTTTATACAAGGCAGAGAATTACAAGAGGTGGTCATGACTTTGATGTGATGTCATCATGAGTGCTTTGAGGAGTTTCTTAAGACAGCAGGTTATCTTTCTCTCATTCTGCACATTTGTGTAGCAGTCATTAAGGTTTTGTGATGAATGATTATCTCTGAAAGGGGGTTTCAGATAAGCTTGTGAACTCACACATTCAAGTCAGAAGACTTTTGAGGTGCAGGTTTATCTTTCCTCATTCTGCACATTCAAGTAGCAGATTTCAGAGGCTTTGTGATGAACCTTTCTCATTATTCAAGTGGCACCTTAAATGACTTCTTTCATCACAAGAGTTGCAGTCAACCTGAGTAGCAGCAGCAACTCAGTTGAACTTTCTTGTCACAAAGATGTATCCTCATGATGAGCTCCTCATCAAGTTTACAACTGACCTCAGGAACACCTCCTTCAATCTCATGATAAACTGATGATGACTGAAGGTGACAAAGACAGCACAGCATAATACACTATATAAAAGAAATTACTTATTTTGCATCATTGAAAAGAAGTAATTATACTATACAATTGTCAATACTTAACATGTCATGAGACAAAATAATCTCTCACGTATATTGCTTGAAATGAGAAACACACTGAGAAATCTCTTACTGCAGCTTAACAGTCAGCTCTGAAGTCTTTTGCTTTAAACATTTTAATCTCTGAGTCTTTCCTCTCTGTGGTTTTTTTGTTACTGGCTGCTTCTTTCTCTTAGATTGTGAATCTCTGCTGTTATCTGAATCTGTGAGAGGCAGGCACTGATCTTTAAAAGATAAAGATTTTGTTATCATCATCTTATTCCTTTCTTGCAGTTCCTCTTCAGTAACAATCATGTGATTGAAGGAGTTAATCAGCACTTTTCATTTCTTCTTCACTTATACCTTCTTTTGCTTAAGGTTCATGATGCAAGTGTTAAGTTGCTCTGATGTTTCATCATCAGCAGCCTCATGATCTGCTGTGTTCATTGTGTTGATCATGCTCATCAACAGTCTCTCAAGCTTCAAAATGTTTGTCTCAAGCTTCAAATTTTAAGTTCAGGAAGTCTTTATGACCTTATTTGTTTATTCAAGTTGCTCACGCAGGGAATTGTTTGTTGTGATAAGACTTTTCATCTCTTTGTGAATGTTGAAATATGCGGCATAAAGGCTCTCATTTGTATGAAAACATTGTTGAAGTGCATCATAATAAGTCACATGCTTTTGATTGACTGTGACAAGGATCATTTGGCAGTTGTGTAAGTCTTTAATTATGACTCTGAAAGGATGACAAAATCTCTCATTGAGAGTAATCACATTTTGATCAGTTTATGAAAATTGCATCTGAATGTTCTTGAGGATGTCTTGTGCAGATGAAAGACTGAAACCTGAGGTTATGAATCTCATTAAATTCTCAGCAGAGTCCTGTAAGAGTTAGGAAATTCTTCATGAATGAGAGATTGACTTTTATCTGAGTCACAGTTGACTCTTCCTCATTGCTTTGAAGTTGTGAAGTTGTCATGTTCTCAGCTGACATTTTGAACTGCTTTTCCTGATTTCACTCAACATTCAGTAGTATCATCACTGATTATATAGAAAATCTCTTGACAACATTTTAAAATTATAATTGAAAATGATATCTCTTCATATATTTAAAATAGTTGCTAATGCATGTGATTAGAAGACATGATCTAAGTGCAGCATTCTGTACTGTGTTAAAGAGGCATGTAGGGCCAGGTTTAAGTGTAACATTCAAATATAAATCACACTTTTTTACAATTATAGAATGTAATATGCACGTGTTAACAGAGAGTTTCTATTATGAGCAAGATCCTTTAAAATATAATTAATAACCTCAGCTTTAATGCATGAGAAGTGTAGTCAATTCATTGACATCTTTAATGCTGAAAGCTGAAGTTAAGCATTGATTCACTGATGGCTTCTGCTGTACCAAAAGTGAATGCATTCTTTGAACAGAATTTAAAGAGAACTGTGTTGTGTCAACATATCTGCACTAAGTTCCCTCACATTTTTCTGCAATGAACAACATTTTTGATGAACAATATCTCAATCAATCATGATATAATTTTAAATACAGCACTTACACACTTGATCATGAGGATCTGACTTTGCCCTTTATAATGAATTACTTTGTTGATCACTTCACGCCTGCTGTTGACACTCAAGCAACAGTCTTCTCTCAGAGCTCTCAAATTGACCTCATCTATGAAGATGACAAAACCACTGCAGTATGTACTGATCAAGCACATCAACATCAAGCGTCAGATGTTCAAGACCTTGATGTTCACATTGAGGAAATATCAGAGCCTAAAGAGATCAAGGCATTGTATGAATGAAGCTTCATGATATTGACACTGCTGATATCTACATAGGCTGCAGGAAAACTTCAGGTATCACAGCAAGAGATGCAGTGAATAATTAAATCACAACTGACAGTAATGATAGACAGGTAGACAAAATGAGTCAACAGATAAATTAAATGAGTCAACATCTTAAGACTCTGCATTCATATTTTAAGGTGATGAGATTGACACTGAAAGTGTTGATGAAGCAAGTTAATCATCAGTGAGAAGTCAAGACACCTGTTACTTCATACTTCAAAAAATCAGAGGTCTTAAGTCATGTTGCAAGTGAAGCTGCAAGTCATGATAGCAAGAGTGTCAGAGGCGTGTGAGCAGCTGAAAGGCAAAAACAAGAGCATCAATGAGCAACATAATTTTAATGTGATGTTTTTTCAAGCCTGTAAAATGAGGTGTCAGTCTGCAGTGTTTCTGCAACTACTTACTGTTGTATCTGTTTTTAAGCAGATTTTTACTTATTGAGAATGAGTCATACCTTGTCTTCTAATTTTAGCTCCACTACAATTCATATTATCATTGACCACTGAAACTGAAAGGCTGTGTCAAGTTGTATAAGAGATGAGTTCAAAAAAGTGCTCAGCAAGAGTGTTGATAAGGACATTAAAGTAATTTGAAGATCACACAACTCCTACAATTACCTTTAATGCTGAGTCATGATTTAGTACTGTTTCTTATGTAAGTGAACCTCTGAAATCCCTATGTAGTTCATGCTATTAATTTAGGCTGAGGCAATTAATTTAAGTGGCATTCAATTATCACCTGAGCCTCTCTTGCCAAATGACCCTTCTCAGTCACCAGAATTCATCAACCTCAGATTCATGACATAAACTTTTCACTGTGAAAGCACAATAAATTTTAAATTCTACAATGAATATTGTCTGTGTTACATAATGTAAGTTGTTTTATCTTCTCCTTCAAGTCAGTTCATCTGTGACATAACTGTCAGTGAGTTTAGAAGTAGCTTAAGATTATGAAATGATGATTAATGAGAGTGATGTTGACTCATGAACAGTTTCACAATCATGATGTTCTAGGTATAGAAGACTTATAAGTACAGTATAATTATCTTAAGACATCAAGTGTTCTGTCATCCTTTTTTGATGAAAGCTTTAAATTCATTCACATCAGTCATGGACCAGTCCTGATGACTATGACAACACAAAATATTATTGAACAATATCAAGCATACAAAACAGTGTAGATCACTTCACTTTCCCTTGTGAACATATTCTGACATGAGTAATAAGCTGAGTCAATCATCTGTTTAAGCTGTGATATCTCTCTATCAATGTGAAACTTCACTGAAAATATGAGGCTGTCAACAGTGAGAATTATACTGCAACAACAGCTCTTCAAAGCTGATCAAATCAATCAGACTAATCAACTTCACATGTGTTCACTCAACACTCAGACTGTGAAACTCCTCATGTTGAGGAACACTGTTTATTATTATTAAAGTGTCTTTGCATATTATTTATTATTACTAAAGTGTCTTTGCATATCAGTAGAAGATAATTTAAATTAAGAAAAAAAAGCCTGCTCTTGCAGTTTAATCTCTGAACAATGAGATCACAAGTCACAAAGCAACTGAGAGGTCACTGAAGCAAGAGTGTGATTACTTTCAGAACATTATTAAATTTTAAACATTTGTTCAGTTTCAAATAATCTACTTATCTGTTTTAATGAAATGATGAGTCCTTGTGAATCATTCTACAGAGTTATAAGCACAATTTTCAACTCTTGTGATATGACTTCCTTCACAGCTGTGAATGATGTTGTGAGTTTAAGTCATTTGCCGCCTTCTCCTGACATGAAAGAGGAATTGAGCAGTAATTGTAGAGTTGTTATCATGACCTTTGTTCTTAAAATTCATGTAACACCTGAGAAATGAACTGTTCTCTGCCTGAGAAAGTACTATGAAGTGTTGATTGCCTGTCTTAAGCTGTTCATTGAAGAGTAGTTGAGAGCCTTTGATGAACAACATCACTGAGTCTTGCTCATGTTGCTCATCCACTAGGCTAATGACTGTGTCAGAGAGACAACATGAACATATGTGAGCAGTGTGATGTCCTCTCATAAAGCTGATGAATATATCAAACTTGCTGCATCATCATTGATCATAACACTGTTTATGATAAAGTTCTCATCACGCTCTTCTGAATCAAGTATAGAAGGGATTGCTGTTTCAGAAGTATCATTAACTGCTTTGATAATACAATCACGTCAGTAGTCTTTATTGTGAGACACATCACTTTTTGTTGAAGTGACAGCAACAGAAGTTACTCCTTTAATGTTAAAACAAGCTGCAAGAATGCATCAGAAGCATTAAGTTTTGAATTTTTTAATTATACATTAAAGTATGATGCTGTTCTCTTCTCTCTGTTGAACTTTTTAACTTCTCTTAATCTTCTTCTGACTTGTGACCTCATAGATCTTAAGTAGCTTATGACTTCTTGTGAGCACCTCCCGTGGCTGCAGGTAGTTGATGTCAATGAGATTCAACTACTTGACCTCAGTCACATGAGTCAGCTCATGAGAGGGTTAAAAGATTTAATTAATCAATGACCTTCTACAGTCCTCTTTGTTGAATGACAAGCAAAAAACACTGTCATGAAAAAGTTATTCCTCAGGAGTGTCTTTGAATACTGCTCTCACATGAGCATTATGATCTTGCATGTTGATGATAAGAGTGCTGACTCTGATCATCTCATTTTTCTAGCAGAGAGCAGCCTTGATCAAGTGATATCTTTAATCATGAAGGATTTATGTTCTTGTGAGTCACAGTCATTTCCTCTTCAATGAGCTGAAGGTATACTTGCACAACATCTTTACAACCTCTTGCATGCCTGTTTACTCTGTCTTTTTGCTAACATCCTCTTTGTCTTTGCTGATGATTTTGTTGACTTTAATTAAGTTATTCAGCTTTTAAAGTTTTAAGCTGCTGCTGATAGCACATCTGTTCAATTCAACAAAGCATGATCAAGAGTTGTCATCATTAAATGTAGAAAGGAATTCAGTTCAAGTCTCACATATAATCTCCTTCACATGAAGGACCTTCAGCAGAGCCTTTATCATAAGTTCTTTAAAGAGTTTTTTTCCTCAATCAAAGTGCTTCATTTGGCTGCTGAGTAAATGACTTCATTAACACATTTCTGATGACTCAAAGAGCTCCTTCAAAGAGAGCTGAATGAGATGTGTTTAATTCAACAAAATATTGATTGCCTTTATTCTGCTGTGCACATGAGTCACTTTTTTCACATGATTGTAGCTCATATCACAGCATCTTTAAGTCAGTCTTTTAACTTTGTGCTCTTCAGCTGGTGAGGCAATGAAGTTCAGTCAGATTTTGAACATCACTTATCTAGATTCCTGCATCTTGAGATGAAGCATGAAACTTCTTAAAATTCTCTGATGACCTTTGTTGCTTTTAATCTCATATTGAATGCATATCCTCTGAAAATACATGATAAGATGCTCTTGCATTAAGTGAAGATCACTGTTAAATCAAGTCTTGCAGTCTTTGACCCTGAGACTGTTTATGATGTTATATACTGACATTTCTATCTTCAATCCCTCACACGCACCTACAATGATTGAGATATGATTGAGCAGCAAGATCTTTGCATTCAGGAAAATCTGATAAAGCTTTTTTTCATTATGATTGCATCTGAGATATCCGCAATAGAAACTCATCAGGACATGACAAGATCTCTTAACATTAATTAAATGTGTTTTAAAAACAATCAAACCTGCTTTTACTGTCTTCAATGAGCGCCTGAAAACACTCTTTCTTGTGGACATGCTGTATGTGATGTTTGCATTTAAAACATTGAAGATGAGATCTTAACCTTTGATGATTAATATCAGATTGATGCCTGCTTACTTTGTTGTACAGGAAAGCTTGTGATCAGATTGAGATCATTTACTGTCAGATTATGAGTATTAAGTATTAACAGTGAAGGAACACGCGGGGTAATCATAATAAGAATAATGAACTTGCTTCAAAGCATTTTGAGGGATGTTTGAAGAATTCAGGATTTGTTTAATGTTGCATATGACATCAGTGTTGATAAGTCACATGATTTTAATGATCTTCTACTCTGCTGATGTAGAATTAAGAAGGCTTATTATGTTGATTCTGTTCTTGCATCAGCTGCCTGTGTCTGAGTGCATGAGGATGTTCAATACTCTGATCATGTAGCTGTTCTCTCAACTGTCAGCTCAGATGAGTAATTTCAGTCATCTTCATAATCTACTAAAGTCTTGATACCATGATGAATATCATGAAATCAATACTTTAAAGGCTTGTTTAAAAGATAAATTGAGAGCATCTGAAACTCTTTTCAGTCATGTTCAGTCCTTCATCATCACCAAAGTCAGTGTCACTGCAGTCATCATCAATAAAGGCTTTTCAGTCTTGATGACAAATTATAATGACTTAGGCAAGAGTGATGAAAATCATGATGCATAAGGAATTTGCCCTTCAGGATACATGCTGATGAAAGTTTAAATTATAAGCTCATTCATCTTGAAGTTAAGGAAGATGAGTTATGCATCTGATAAGCATAAGTTTACTTCCTTAATGTACAGCTGCAGCGGCTGATTTTGTAAGAGATGAGCAACTTCAGTGGCATCAGTGTAAAGACTCATTACAACTTTGATCATGATCCTTGGCTGACTTTCAGTAGTCTTTTCTCATTGGTGTATATAGCTGCAACTGGTCATGTTCAAGATGATGAGATGAGTGAACACAACAATCTCATCAAGCTTGCACTCTGAGAGAGTTTTAGAATTAAGCCTTCACTGTTTAAACCTGATGTTGTGATATCTGTGAGCACAGATACTTGAAAGAATTCAATTTCCTTAAGATTTACTTCCTTTCATCATGTGCTGTTTGATGGCTGCATTTTTTAACTGTGATGCGCTTATATGTCCTCCTTTGATGAGGAAAGCAATTTCAGAGATGTTGTAAATAATTTAAATGAGGAAAGTCATGATGATTATAAATGACTTAACATCTTTCTATCTGTCAATGAGTCAAGTATTGACAACATCAGTTGAATGAATGAGCTGCAGCAAAGTGTGCTGCTAGATACACAGTTAATGAAGAATTATTAAAAGACAATGTATGCTCTGCTCACAGCAGCATTCTATTTCAAGCTGAACAGCCTCTCAAGGAATATGTCAGGAGGCTGATTTTAATGCATTGAAGTGATATGATGTCACCTTTCAGGTGATATGATGTCACCTTTCAGGTGAAATCATGATTAAGCTGCTTAAACAGATTCATCCTTCTCATCTGACTTTCACAACAAACATGAGAACATTAGAGCAATACTGTGACAAGTGTGATCTTTATTCATCTTGCCAGCATTATTGAAAGCAGGTTGAATTCAGCATTCATGATTTAAATCAGCTGATGAATATACAGGTACAGAGTGCTTAAAGATCACAACAGAAGATTGATGCCTTTCTGCAGATAATACAGTGATTCATTGATCAGCAAGGCTTGAACACTTTATTTGAAACAGCTTCTCACAAAGGTTTAAAGCATATTTCTTGCAGATTGTGCTTAGTGATTGCTTCATGCCTTAACTTGAAAAGAGAAGTGTCTGAGTGTAAGAGGGAAGATGCATCATGCAAGAAGCCTTGACTGTTGTAGTAATCATGATTGAAGTCTGTGAAACTGTGATATAAGTTTATCATGTTGAAGGTACAAGCATATGAAGCAGAGATTATTGATAATCTAGTATCAATTGAACTACAGTAAGCTTTACTAATAGTATTTTTAATCAAGTGTAATATCATCATGAGAGCAAGGTGAACGTGATGAGGGTGCAGAAGAGATTGAAGAAAGATCAGAAATGATGCAGCAAAAGTGATAGCATGACTTGCAGATTTAGTCAATACTCTGAGACCTTATTGACAAGGGTTTCTACACTCACATGTCAATGTAAAGAAGCCTGCCTCAGAAGTGTTAAATGCTTGCAACAGACCTTCAGTCACAGTCATGATGTGCCTCAACAAGATGTTCATTTGCTCATAAACTATCTCAACATTATCATTGCTTTCCAAGAACATATCCTTAATATTAACAAGGTGATCACTCATGAAATATCATACAGAGTATACAGGCTCTGAATTTAACATTTTTTCACTCATTTGATAATAACAAATGCCCTGTCTTTGTCTCTGACTTTTTTGACAGGTCATGAGTCTGACTTAAAGGCAAGAAGCTGTAGTAAAATATTCTGCTTATACTTTAAATAAGCAGTGTATTGTACCCACTTTGCTGTGAGTGACTGACATGATGCTTGAGTCAGAATTTTTGCTCTGAGGTGAGCTTGCTTGAGTCAGAACTTTGCCGCAGCTTCTATGATGCACTCACAAGCTATTTTTATCAATAATAATAATAATGACTTGCAGCCTTCATCAACAGGTGAGAGCTGCTTGATAGCTCTTTCAATCATCTGATTCAAGCTTTTATTCAAGATTCAAAATTGAATGTCTCTGAGCATTCAAAGGTGATGAGCATGCCTTCAAGCTTTTTTAAACACTTTTATAAATGCTCAGTACTCTCTTCCTTCACACACCAACCCCTCAAATTCACATGCTCAATGAGATGTCAGCAGATTTCAGGAACTGAGTTCATTCTACATTAAGAAAATCTTCAGACATTGTTTTTTTATCAGATATCTTCAGCAGTCACATAAGCAAGCCTGAAAATGAGAATGAATCATCATTTGATATGTGTCTTCAGAGCTGATCACCAAAGCTGCTGCCAGCTAGAAGGTACAAGCCCTTAAAACACAGTGTAATGTTTCAACTTACATGAGAACAACCTTTAATACATTCACTGTTCTGCAGACATCTTGAATCTTTAAAAGCAGGTAATATCACTCCTCTGAATCACTGAATTACAAGGCATGAAGGAACAACATCAAGCTTTGAAGAATTACCTCATCAAATTAAATTATTTAAGAATCATCAGCCGCTCACTTCTGAAGAACAGGTGAAAGAACTCATTCATGAAAAAAGCTTTTTACTTCAGGAGCTGATATATCATAAAGAGACTTAAGCAACTGAGATGAGGTTTATGAAAAAGATCACTGAGCTTCATGCAGGACTGAAGACTGTTTTAATAAAGTTTAATCATGACCTGCAGAAAAGATTAAGAAATCAAACACAAGCTGAATCTGATTTATGCAGCTATTGAGGTATCAACTCTGATGATGAAAATGTGAAGGATTTTTTTTAAAGTATTATCTGCCATCAGTGAAGACATTTAAGGTTTAAATATTGTAGAAATTATCTTGTACACTTAATGTAAAGTGATGTTTAATACAACTGAGAAAAATTTCTGTTCTGTTCTACAAATGACGCACTGCTTTGCGTTTGAAATGTCATCAGTGAGATGATGAACTAATAATTATATGTAAAGCTACCTTATTACTGTGCCTGTTTAATCAAGTTATTCATATCTTGATCTGCAAATGACTGTATCAACCTCTCAATTCTTCTTTTTCAACATCTTTCATTAACTTCTTCTTCTTTGATATCTTCTTTTAAACCTCCTCTCAACACTTCTCACTCTTCAGCAATTATCTCTCATGGCTGCACTATTCTTCATTGAAAGTTAAATCTTTGACATGTATGTCTCTTGCCTCTGTGTCTTCAACTTGTAATCCTCAGTTGAGTTATTTTTTAAGTAATTACTTCCTCTGTCCTTCTGCCTTTAAATTTTGTAAAGTCTGTTCAAAATGTTGACCCCGCGCAACATTCTCAGTAAAAAATATGCTGGTAAGTTTCTCTTTCATTGCGCAGGCTTAAGCCTTTTGTGAGTGTTGTGAGGCTGTTTCTCATTGTTGTTGCGTTATGAGAAAGATCCGGGCTAACATTTTCATAATTATACTGAAGAAATGAATTATCAGGATTCAAGAATGCTTCTACATGATGCAGTTCAGGCCTGAAGAAGTGTTTGCATTAAAAGACTTAATTCAGATCAGAATGACAGCACACTTCAGCTCAGATGATGTTCTACATGATTTAAGCTCTGAGAGAAGACACCTTGAGACTTCAGCTCAGTCATGAGGCTCAAATTTGAAAGTCACTGAATGAGGTTGAGAATTCACGGCTGAGCATTATGAAGTTGTTATTAATTGTGATGAGTCATTCTTTTAAAGTGCCTGCGCTGCTGCTAACAATTTCATGCAACAGTAAATTATGAAATGCTTTTGCCTGTTTTAAAGCTGTTTTGTGACATCAGCTGAGCTTGAGGGGAAGCTTCATGAGTGTGCAAACTGCATTTCTCAAGCAAGGAGAAGGACTCTAGGTATCAACTGTTTTTATGAGATTAATTATAATGTTAAGTTAAACTGTTCTCACTTCAGTGCAGCCTGCACTTGCTGCAATCATCATGTCAGGAACCTCAGCAAAGGGAAAGAGCAAGACCTCAGACTTTCATGTGAAGATGATGCTCATCACACTCACAAGATTGCCTCTTCCTGATACATCAGTCATCAAGTCTTTGAGAGTGATGAAGGTTCAAGAATTTATCTTCATCACTGTCAAGTTTCTGAGAGCCTTCATTTCTGTTCTGTCTCTGTTGTCAGCAAGCTTGGCTCTGAATGAAACAAATGACTGAGATTGAGGGTTTGCACTTAATGAGAGAGTCATCACTGCCTGCTCTCAGGCTCAAATGCTGTTCTATTCACCTTAAGTTAAAACAAAGCTTTCACATCTTAATTCATGCTTACAGCTTAAATTCATTAATAATTAAATGTCATGTTTGCTCTTCATGTCTTGATGAATGATTGCATTCACATTTACTGTGATGTGCTACTCATGTTTACTTGACATTCTTCATCATGTTAAATATCACTGCTGGCTTTGTGCTTTACTTTCATAATTTTATTTCCTCTTGCTGTTTTTCTTTATCTGTTGACTTGTATTTTTATCTTTCTTTTGTTGTATATCATCTTTGATCAAGACCTGATCACCTTCAGTGATGTGATCTCATTGTTTAAACTAGACCGTCTGAGTCAAGCCACAGTTGAAATCTTGAACAATGTGCATTTTGAAGAGATGATTCTCCCTGATTCACAAAGATATTCACCTTGTCTTTGAAGCACATTATGCTTCAAGTATACAACAGCAGAATTCAGGACATCATATAACTTGAAACACATTTATTCACTGAATTCTCAAGCGCAAACCTCAGGTGACTCAGCTGATTACACTGAAACTGTTTAATTACAATTATCAGTTTCTACCACCAGCCCTTAAATTTTGATTAGGGGACAACAATAGTCATGAGCTCAATATAATGAATGAATTTCAATTAAGTGCTTTTGTTAATTACTGTGAAAACATTCCTTCACCTCTCTGATCAATTTAATTAAGTCTTCTGAGAGAAGGCCTTTATTCACCTACAGTCTCTCACAGAATCATCATCTTACATCTCAGTCTGAGAAGATATTCTTTCAGTATTTCATCATCAGCTGAGGTCTTCTCATTTAAATAATCAGTCTTTCCTCAGATTACTCATTCATGAACTCATTTAAGCTGTTCAGAAGCAGTTCAGTCATTCACATTAACTCAGCTCATGCTATGATGAGAGTTAATTGTCATTCACAAATCTTCAAGTTCACCTATTAACTTGAATATTTGTGAGTGACATAATTATTAGTAATCTTTGTCAACTCTCACTTTCTTGACATCATCAGGTAAAGCTTCATAATGATGATTCTTATGATGCACTTTCATGATAACTGTTCATGATGCTTGTCATGATGTTTTGCCTTGCTTTGAATGCCTTGTTGCAATGTTTTGTCAGGATGCTTTCAATGCGCCTTCATGATGAATCTTTAATTAACAGGCATATAGTCATGATGCAAGTCAGTTATCTTGACAATGCCTCAAGCAGATTATCTCTGACTTTCATGTCTTCTCTGCCTTTGTTTAAGTCTCTGAAACTGCATAAAGAAGTGACCTAATGTACCTGTCATGCAAAATTCAACACCACAAAAACAGGCTAAATGAGTGACATTTCATGACATGATAATGAAAGAGTGATAAGGATCTCAAGTCAGCTGCACTTCATGCTACTCATTCATCAGATCTGAGGAAGAGTTTCAATTTATTTAACTTTCATGAAATTATCCTGAATAAGTCCGTGGCTGGAATACTGAATTAGATACACTCAAAGGTCATTGAAGAAATATGTCAACTGAGTATTCAGTCATGAGAGAAGTCATGAACTACATTCTTACAACTTATAAGTGATATGATATGAGGTGTACTCACTGAGCGTCTCAATAAAATGTTTGAATGATGAAAGCACACTAGATTATATGCTGAGATTATGCTCATTGTCAACAGCTTTCTCACAATGGTGTTGACAAATCAAGAGATGGCAGTGTAATGTGCTTTGAGATTGAAGATCTCAAAACCAATGACACTCAACACAGAGGCACAAGAAGCAGCTCATGTGATTACTTTAATAAACTTAAAGAAAGCACAATGAGAAAACTGTATCACTATGAAGGGGAAGAACAGGAGCTCAGAGGTGATCAGCAAGAGAAGAACTTAAAAGAGCTCATCACACTGCTTGAAGCTGATCCCTTCACGCAAGAGGTACATATGATGGCAGTAAGTTGCTACTTCACTTTAAGCTTTTTTTCAGGAGTTCACCTGCGTAGATTGTTTTTAAATACTATGAATGCATGTTCTCCTGCTTCATCAACAATATCTGTCAAGGCATTCAAGTAGAATTGTTGATAACCTGCTGAAACAACATCTCTCAGAAGTTGCAAGATCAACTTGATGACTTGAGATCAGATGATAAACTCACTGTATGTTGCTGCAACAGCTGTGAACTAAGATTATGCAGTCAATGAATGATGCGCAATTCTATTTGCTCAGGATTCAGAGGTGAAGGTTCAGTCAAATTTAAATCACTTGACAGCAGATATCAGGTTCAGAAATCAGGTAAAACTTAAAAACCTACTTGATGATTCTGATACTAATTGACTGTGTTGATTCAGATGTCTCATCATTCATGAGAAGAGTGAACATCATACCTTAAATATCACTCCTCTACATCATAACAGCCTCATCTCTTTAAGGCATGATACATCAGCAACAGCAGTTGCAAATATATTAAGCCTGCTTCTGACATCAGTGAGGACAAAGGAGATCAATGAGAGTAATAAGAAGATAAAGATGAATGATGAAGATAAATTTAACAGTGATAACAACTAGAAAAATACACTTTTACTGTGTTTCATGAAGAAAAGGTCTCTTGTTACTGCTTAGAAGAAACCTCACTGAAGGTGCTGTATTAAACATCATCACTTGTCATCACCTCTTTCTTCAGATGAGGAAACTGAGATGCAGAACAAGTTAAACATCAGCAGTTATGCACCTTTCAAACCTCATGATGCTTCAACCTCATGATCAACTTCATCCCACTTGATCATTCTCAGGGGGGACGCCCGTGATAGTATGATGAAGTTGATAAGTGAACAATCAAATCAGCACTTGACATCTTACATGACTGTTATTATCTATGAGCAGCTGAGGTGGGAAGGTGAAATAATTGATGAAAGACATGTGAAGCAGAAGCATGATAAGCTCTGTAAGTAATATCTCATTAAATAAAAACAGTCTTGAGTGAACAGAGGTCATCTTATCACACTGAATTTGCTGCAAAACTGAAAGAAGAAAAGGGCATTAAAATGCAAGTGTTAAGTCAATGACATCTCTTCACTGATTGTCACCTCACTTTCTTCCAGTGTATCATATGTATAAGGGTGTTGTGTGAGCAGGCAAATACATGCACTCATGTGTCTCTGTTCAAATTCTTCTACAGTATATGTGGTTAATAACTGAAAATCACATTACTTTCATTATACAGGGTAACAGCTTGAAGTGAAAGAGTGCTTCAATTAACACTCCTCAGTTCAAGTCTCTTGAGTTTTCAGTTTATCATTATCAGCTTTCACTCTTTCCTTCATTAATATTTCAACCTCTCATTGATCTTTCATCATTGAGTTGAAATGTTAGTTTCTTCAGTTATCATCTCCCGCTGCTCAGCTGAGAGATCAAGGACAAAGTTGAAAGAAAAGATACAAAGTGAGATGTCATGTCCTGTAGTGCTTGACAGAGCAATCACTCTTTCAAAGTGAATCTCTTACAATTTTCACACAACTTCAAAACAGGCTTACCTTAAACACTTAAGATAATTTCTTATTGCGTCATTTCTCTCTGAGGTTGAATCACTGATTGTATGTGTATGAGCTACACCACTCCGCCTCTGTGTTGTGTGGCCGGGAGAGACAGCTTTTAAGCAGATTTTTGCTCATTAAAGCACTTTTGCCTGAGGCTACAACTGACGGGAACAGAGGTTTGCTGATGTATTACTCAAGCTAATTGAGAAGTGCTCATGCATGATGACTGCTGATAAAGGACAGAAACTGAGCTCTTTATTAAGTTCAAGCTGAACATATAAATAAATGAGAGTTATATGAGGGTCATGAGGGGCAGGGGGTCAAATGAGGAATTTTAAAGTTTTGAGGGTTATTTTATGAATTTACAAACTTTTAAGAGTTATTTAAGACATTTGCTGTTCTTCTATCAAAGAAGTGCTTTTCACATCATCACTGTCATTTTTCTGCAGCAGTTTCTGAGGGAGAAAGATGTAATTTATGATGTAGTTCAAATCTTTAAGCATCATGATGTCTTACCTGATGAAAGTCCTTGAAGTGAGAAACAAATGAGGGATGTAAGCCTTCTGTCATCACAGAGCTGATCATATTCTTCATATCTTAAAGATTTACGGCTGATGTACTGATCATAAAGCAGAAGCCTTTGTGCAGAATTTCTTTAATACTGACTTCTCAGTACTGACTTTCATAGTATTAGTCTACAGCACTGTCTTTCAGAGTACTGACTTTCCTGATGCTGCGCTCCTCAGCACTGCTCCGTGAGGAGCTCACTGTTTAACTCTGATTGTTGATCAAATTGTCTTTGTTTTGTGCTCATTTTGCCTTTTCTATTTTCTGTATCTCATTTCTACACCTCGCCCCTGAATTTCCTCTGCAGTTATGATAAAAATGATGAGGTTAACATTCTTTAATAACTGAATTCCTGCTTCTGACTTCACTCATTCAGCTTTTTATCTCTAGTTTCATTTCATGAATCTGTTGATGTTCTCTTTTCAGTTATTTTTAGAGACATCTACGTCTTCTCATTAAGCTTGTCACAAAGTGACTCAGTGGTGCACATTGTTGATCTGTGATGTGAAGTTTGACATCAAGATCAGCTCAGGCTGAACCTTAACACTAATTCTTAATCATATTGATGTGAATAGATCACTCAAGCTGTCATAGTGTGAGGTCAGTTTTCAATTGAATGCATCAGCAATTTAGCAAGTTAACTCTGAGTTAGTTTTTAGCACTTTGAGCGCTCTGAGCTTCTGATCTCATGTCTCAGCTAACAGCCGCTCTTAGCACCCTTTGAGCGCTTTGAGCTCAACCTTAAATCTTGAGCGGAACATCAAAATTTTGTGATAAAAAAACAGTTATTAAAACAATTGTTTAAACAAGTACACACACAGTGTTATAATAACAGTAAAACTTATAATAAGTAAACTTTTGCTAAAATTCACTTTTCTGCAATAAAAAATCATGATTTGTTGAGTCTGAAAGCACTGTATAAGTGTTGAGTTCTGAACATTTAAAGAACTTCAAGATTTTCATCACTTAAAAATCTACACACTTTAATAACTTTTGCACCTCAACAGATACGAAGAAACTTTCAATGCACAAGTTATAAAGAACAGTATTCTCTATTAATGTAAAACTAAAAGTTTCTTCATAACTGCTGTTGTTCTTAAGTTATATTTAATTCAAGTTTTCAACAGCGAAAAATCTTTCAAAAAAAGTCACATACTTTGAATAACTATTGCGCTTTTATACTTATAATATAACTTTCAGTTTATAAGGTGTAGAGAATAAGCTGTTTAAGAGTTTTCTGATACAAAGTTTCTTTTTATGTGTTGTTGTTATTGAGTTATTCAAAAAGTCATTAAAAATCTGTTTATTAATGTTGTAATTTTCATCACTGAAAGTTTGAAATCAATATAACTTTTTAACAACAACAGTTATAAAAAAACTTTAAGTTATAAAACAGTTTAATAGCTTCTTCTCTACAACTTATAAACTAAAAGCTATATCATAAGTATAAAAGCGCAATAGTTAATCAAAGTATGTGACTTTTTTTGAAAGGTATGAGCTCATTTACTGCTCAGAGAGTGCTCTGAGCGCATAAAGTACTATTAACTAAAACCTTATTTTTGAGCGGGCTGCCAAGTTGTGGATGTGATCTCAACTTTGATTCTTCTTCAGTCAATCCTGAGAGCTGAGGCTGAGAATCTCAGACCTCATATTGTACACTTTTAACAGAAGGTGAATGAGGGTCTGCAAGTTCATGAAGAGAACAACTGATGTCATGTTTTAATGAGTGTGATGATGTCACGTCCTTTGCACATCAGATTGATGGCACCAGTTGAGGGTTTCATTGTATCAAACATGATTCATGAGATGTGATGTTACCCTCTGAGCCTGAAGTCATCTCATGTGTGTTCTTCACTTTGAGTGACTCATTGAAAATAAGCTCTCCTGATAATGTCAGATGTTGATCTTGATTTCAGACACCTTTAAACTGAGTGCTCTTATTTCATGTCAAGACTTTGTTGAATTCCTGAAGCTGAAGTTCAACATGATTGAGCTTCACTTTCAATATCAGCCCTTTTAAAGTACACTTCAAGCTATGAAGTCACTTCTTCAGCTCAGGTAGTTCATATTTCTGACATCACTTTATTCATGAGCTTGCTCATGTTAAATCTTCAGAGGGGTTTCAAATCACATTCAGCTGCTAGTGAAGTAGATTTTTCTGTTTCAGAGGGTGCTTTTTTTCCTCTTCAAGACTAGGCTTCTTGTGGGCTTGGCATGACTTGCAAATTCTTCAAAAATACTACTGCATTCACTATGAACTGCATTCACTATGAACTGCATTCATTATGAACTGCATTCATTATGAACTGCATTCATTATGAACTACCTTGCCTGTAGTGCTTGTAAGTGTTTGAAACCCGCCGCTGAATATAATGAAGGTTATCAGTATTGAAAAACCTGTTCAGCTTGCAGAGCTGTAGGTTCAGAGTTCTTTTCTATAATCTTTCTAACCTGTGTTTTAGAAGTTTTCCTAATTTGAATGATATTCTGAATGATCAAGGTCTTCTGAACGTGGATCTGAACAGGCTTGATGATGAAAATCACATGATGTTTTCCTTGAGAGGGGGGTTTCAGGGGTCTCCTCTGAAGATTATGAAATATGATCCACAAGCGTCTGCCAGTTGGTACTAAAAATTATGCAACAGCAAAGGCAGCAACAGCAAAGGCAGCAACAGCAGAGACAGCAGTGATGAAGGCAGCAGCAGCAGCAGCAGCAAGAGCAGCAGCAGCAGAGGTGAAGGCAGTGAAGGCAGGCAGCAGCAGAGGCAGGCAGCAGTGAAGGCAGGCAGCAGCAGAGGCAGACAGCAGAATGAGGTTATAACTTACTGTAAATGATGTCATATTGTATTGAAGTATGATGTTTGATGGTTTAAAAACATGTGCTTTCAAAACTAAAGCGGCTAGCTCCCTGAACAGAGGGTTTAAAAATTGAATTCAAAGGTCATGAGGCTACAATCTACATATCTATCTAAAATCTCTATTGGGTAAACCTGAAACATATAAAATAAATGAAAATCAGCCCCTGAGGTTGATATATAATGATGTTTAGCAGGAATAACATTAAAGCTGGTAGGGTTATGATCTGCACATGATTAAAACTCATCATCCCGTTCACTTATTTGCTTAGTCATGCAAGCTCATGCCTCAAGTGAGAGGTCCCCTCACAGTGAATCATTTTTTTAATATTGAAATCCACATACATACCTGAATGCTTCAGATTTCTCAGCAAGATCTCATACTTCTCAGGACTCAACAACCTTTTGAGATTCACTGTCATATGCCTTGAATGATCAGTGAGTTTGATGATGTGAGAGGTGAGTTTGATGATGTGAGAGGTGTTGACTCTAAAGTCTGACCTTTGAATCATGACAGGGCTAGAAAAATTCATGATTTCAATAAATTTTGAAAGCTCATGCTCTGCCTTGAGCAAGTTTAAATATTGTTGAAGTTTAAGTTCATGATTTATTAATGATTGCAGCTCCTGCTTCAGTCTGAAATGCTTGCAGAGTATTTGTCTGAGTTTAAATTTAACTTAAAAGCATGAAGATGCAATATCTGCTAAAGATGAAAGAACTTCAACCTTAATGTTTTTCTTCATCAGCTGTAAGATGTGTTCATTATCACTGAGATTCTTATTAGTCAGTGTCAGAATCTGACTTGCATTGAGAAAGCAGTCTTCTTTTTGCATCAACACAATTTTATCTTCAATCTTTATCTGAACATGTCTCACATCAAAATCTGTTACCTTGACAAGGATCAGTCAGCATTCATGACATGTTTAACAAATTTATTAAAGATGATGTACTTTTGCTTTATCATGTTTCTGGCTGTTCAGATTCTTAATCAGTATTGCTCTCATATTGTCTTGAATGTTGCACTTTGATAAAGGTATGTCAATCTCCCTTAGATTTACTTCTGTTGTTGAGCAAGATGACTTTCTTAAAGAAGACCTCATCTGTTCTGATCTCTCTTGATTTGAGCTGATGCTGTGTTTGAGCTACTTCAGCCTCTGCCTCAGATTCAACACCTTAGAAAGCTGCTTATCAGCTTTGCAGAAGATTAAAGCTCATGATTATTTTAATCATCTTCTTCTCAAAGTGTCAGCTGTGAGAGATTAAGTTCTTTGTGACTGCTGCTGCTTACTTAATGTTGATGTGAAACTGTCCTCAGTTTGAGGATTTCAGATCTGTGTAGGTCCCTGAGGGTGCTGATTAAGTGATGATGAAGATGCACAGTTATAAAAGTGAATTCTCTCTTAATGATCATGCTTTGATGAAGTAACTTCAGTCATTTCTGATGCATCTGCTTTATCATAGAATCCTGATGAAACATCACTGTTCAATGAAGTATTTTGAAGGGGTTGTGTTATGATGAATTTAATTCTCATGATGTTGTCTTGATCAGTTGTCTTCCCTGTAGGTGTTGTACATTCAATGTTGACAGTTTGAATTTTGTGAAATCCTAGATGATACACTTCCCTCAAGCAATCACTGGCTGATCACTGATGTTGATAATTCATTTTTAGCATCTTGATTGAGATGAGATTTATCAAAGCATCTCCTTCCCCTTTCATCTCCTCAGCTTTTTGAATTATATCTTGACATCACAGCATACTCTTGAGCTTTTGACTTAACTGAGGGAGACTGTATCTGTATTGTAATATGATCACTTCTAGTGATCATATGTCAATCACAGCTGTGTAATGAAGACGTTCTTAAATCTCAGGAGCAGCATAAGTATATATTTGTTTCACAGAAGATTTTCAAGGTGAAATCATTCTTTGTCAGTTCAAAGTCAATGAGCTTGATGATGAAGAGTGTTCAAGATTCAATAAAAATGTTTGCTGACTTAATGTCCTGATGCACTAAAGGTGAAGAATGAGAATGCAGGTACTTGAGAGCATGAAGTTCTTAATAAAGAACTTTGAGGTTCTCTTCTTCAGTAATGAAATTCTGACAGGTTAAGTTTTTAAGAAGCAGATATTTCATCATCAGCATAAGTTTCTGCTTCTCTGAGAAATTCATGAATTGCACATATACTCCTTGATGATATGTCAGACATGGATTGATTATGAGTCAATAATCACATTCACATGAGAAACACTTTTCAAGGTCTTTATCTTCTTCATTCAATTATCATGGTGAAACTTTTTAGCAGTGTATTCATAACTCATGCTTACATCAACAGCCTTGTAGACTGTTTCAAAGTTATCACGTCTGAGCTCTTCTTTCAGCAGATAAATAAGCTGTTGTCTGAGAGAATGTTGTGCAGTGAGCACTGCAATCATCTGTTGACTTTTCACTCCTAGCTGGCTGAGCAGAGAGAGCGCGTTTCAGGATTCTTCAAGATAAGTGTCATGATGTGCCTCATACTCAGCTCAACAAAATTCACGGTTTTTTGATCACTTGATCATGAAGGTCAGTTTGTTTATGTTTTTCTTTTCTTTCTTTTTAATCTTATTTAGCATGACATTGATGTTCTCATATTTGTTGAAGAGGATTTAAGTGAAATGATTTCAGCCAGAAAGTTCCTCACTCTTGTAGTTGACACAAGTTTTAATTTAAGATGTATTCTTCAAGATGACCTCTTCTCCCGTGTTGAATGTGATGCAGAAATGTTGACGGCTGAATTCAGTATCTCATTCATCAAGCAAGACATCACATTTTAATGAATCAGATTTGAACATGAATTCTTTCTTGAGGTTCCTCAGCTTCTTATCAAAGGTTAAATGAATTTTAGATGCAGGTGCTTCATCTTGTCTCATTTCAGCAGGGGTAATTCCCTGACTGAGGATATTCACAATTGCATCATCAGAGTCAGGTGCAGACTCACATCAACTGCAGTTTTCTGATTGATTTCAGGCTCATTCAGCCTTTATGTTAATCATCATCAAGGTCACAATGAGCTTTAAGTTATTTTCATTCATCTTGAACTGTTTTGATCAACAGATTGAAATAGTTAACTCTTGTTAAATGATTGTCTGAAGGAAGAATTCTGTTGATTGTAGATATCTTATCAACCTCTGCATATTTATCAACCTTCTGAAATGACTGATGGCACTGTATCTCAAATCAGGTTTGATTGACTCTGCTGATGCTCATCATCTGACAAGATTGCATCTTTGAGAGTTCACTCAATCAGTCAGAGTCCTTAGAGATATGAGATGTTTGCATGCTTCACACTTATAAATATCATGAGTCACAGGGTATTATCTGTTTCAGAATCACTTAAATCCTTTAGTGTGAAAGTTGAGAGGTTGCATGTGTGCTGATCACTTTAACAACAATTTTGTTTTCCTGACTTGTCACATGTTCCTTGTGTCATCACACCTTGTGTCATCTTAACTTTTCATTAACAGATCATCTCTGAGTATCTGTCTCATTCATAATGAAAGTTTTAATCAAAGATCTGTGCAATTCAGATGTGATAGCAGTGATTGTGAAACAGAAGTGAGAAACTACAGCTTATTAAAAGATTAATTTTCTTTATCTCTGAACAACTGTATTGATGTGCTTTCTCTCAACAGAGTCTTCTTCATAAAAGATCTGCTGAACTTGACTTCAGAGATTAAGGAAAAACTCAGATAAAAGACTTAATTAAAAGATTAAAACCTTTTAAATCTGAGATTTTAACACTGACACTTCAGTCTCATTCTTAAAGACATGATTCATCATGTTCATCATACTCACTCTGTGAATTCAAATAACCTTGAGGTGAGGCTTCAGTGAGAAGGGTTTAAAATTTCATGAACTCAATTCATCTTCTTACTATGAAAAATCATACTGATGTTTTAAGAAAACTCAGAGACTGCCCTCTTAAACTGAGTGAACCTTCAAACCTTGAAGAAGCAATTTACTCAGTGAAGGAGTATGATACCTCAGCTCTCAGTGATGAGAAAGCAGTGAAGTGAAACAAGATTAAAACTGAAGAAGCTTACAATAATTTGATACAAATGAGTGAGAGACTGACTCATTCAATTTAATCAACATCACTCTGAAAGAAAGTCTCTGTCAACAGAGAACTTTATTATCAATACATTAAAGAAATTAAAGTGCTTTTCTATGACATCTGATATGATCATGAACCAGGTCTTAATACTAGTTTGATGAAGACTGAGTTTATTATCAGGCACTGATGAGAAGAAAGCAGTTGATGTGATGAAGAATTATAATGATGACAAAATTTTCACAACATTCAGCAATGAATTCATGAGCATCAGCTGAACAAGGCAAGAGAAGAGGATGTGAAATGACAGCAGTACTTACACAATTCACAACTCACAGCAAGCCTGAAGAAATTGAAGAACTGAAAGAAATATCAAGTTTATTTTTAAAGAGAAATCAACTGATGTAAGAAGTCAATTGAAGGGGCTTGATAAGTGATGAAGACAATACAATGAAAAGATCCTGAAGTGGTCATGAAGAAGAAAAAGATTCATGAGGAGAACAATAAGAACTGACTGAGAACAATAAAAACAAAGTGCAAGTGACTCACAGCTGAGGTGAAACAGTTGAAATGAATCAAGCAGCAGCTTTCAGTGATTCTTTCAGAATGCATTGTGTCATTAATGAGGATGCTGACATCTCTTTGTGAGATGAAGGAGAGGAGTGAGCTTGAAGTGAAATGAATCTTCAACACTCTGATGAAGATCAGTGAGAGATTAATTCATCTGATGTGACTGATGCCTCATCAGGAGTGTAAACTCACAGATGAACATCTTCACATCTTTTGTCACTGAGAGAGTGATTATAGCCAGTTCAAGAAAAAATTAAGGGAATGAAAGAAATTTCTGAACTATCAGCAGAGGAAAGAAGTGAATGAAAGGATGAAGATGCAGCTGAAAGAACAACAATCTACAGAGATTATGATTCAAGTGAACCTCTGAAAGAATTATCAGGCTTATCAACAACTGAAGATCAACAATGCTAAGCAGTGAGTGAAATTTTGACAGCAGCAGGTGAAAGAATGTCAAGATACAAAGAATCATTATGCATTACAAAAGTGAGCAAGTACAGCTGAGTGATATCATTCTAATGATGAGAGAATGAAATCACATGTAGAGGACACATGAAAGCAAGTTCAGCCTGCAGAGATGCAGTTGAAATGAGTAAAAAAACAGCTTTCAGCTCTTCTTGCTGAATGCATCATCTCAACAACAGAAGTATCTACACCAGACTTTCTTAAAAATCAAGTCATGTCACTGAAAAGAGCATCAAGGTTAAGTTAAATCACACTTAAAGATCTTAAATTTAATTAATTTATTAAATCAGCTCTGCAGAGTTTTCATCATCATTCTTCTGCAAATTTTATACTTGATTCAATTCATTCATCAAGAGTATCAAAAACTGCTGAAAGGACAGCATCATGTCATCAACAACAGTTCAAGATTCTCACAGAGCATGATGACAGTCAAAATCAAGTCTTTAACATGACAATATCATCAGTGTTACCTGTCAATGTTGGTTCATGCAGAAGCAGTTGATTATCTGATAAGGAAATGAGGTCTGATGTGTTGAAAGTCAGTTTAACTGTGAATTTAAGTAAAAGTGCACATTCTGCACCTATCATTCTGCGTAGAAGTGATCAGATATCAAAACAGAATGAGAGAATGAGCTCATCAACTTTTAATGCAGTTGTCAACTCAGCTGTGATCTTATAAACAGATTCATCATGACATCTTTCTTGATTTAAACCTAAGGGTCATCATGCTGGCAACAAATCAGATCTGAGCTCAGTAAAACCTTGAGAAATAATAAAGAGGCAGGAAAGCAATTTTTCATGAAACAGAATGAAGATTCATAATTAAGAATGATGTCACTTTGAGATGACTCTGATCTTTGATGAGCAGGGAGATATTGACTTTTTGAAAACAATAATGACTTGACTCTGTGACAGTTCAGTGACTCATTCTTCTTTCATAAAGTGTGTTTCAACTGTGATAAAAGGTCAAGCTCAGGCTTGTTACATTCACAACTTGGCAGCCCGCTCAAAAATAAGGTTTTAGTTAATAGTACTTTATGCGCTCAGAGCACTCTCTGAGCAGTAAATGAGCTCATACAAATCTTACACTTTAAATAACTATTATACCTTCATGAATAATAAAAAACTTTTTATTGAAAAGTTTTAAATCTCTTTATTCTGTACACTTTACAAACTAAAGATTTCTTCATAAGTTTTAATTTGCAATAGTTATGAATTAAAAAACTTTTAACTAATTATAAGTATATTAGCATATTGAATAACTATTGCGCTTTTATACTTATGATATAACTTTCAATTTATAAGTTGTAGAGAATAAGCTGTTTAAGAGTTTTCTTATACAAACTTTCTTTTTATGTGTTGTTGTTGTTGAGTTATTCAAAAAGTCATTAAAAATCTGTTTATTAATGTTGTAATTTTCATCACTGAAAGTTTGAAATCAATGTAACTTTTAACAACAACAGTTATAAAAAAACTTTAAATTATAAAACTGTTTAATAGCTTCTTCTCTACAACTTATAAACTAAAAGTTATATCATAAGTATAAAAGCGCAATAGTTATTCAAAGTATGTGACTTTTTTTAAAAGATTTCTCGCTATTGAAAACTTGAATTAAATATAACTTAACAACAACAGCAGTTATGAAGAAACTTTTAATTTAACATTAATAAAAAATACTATTCTTTATAACTTATGCATTGAAAGTTTCTTCATATCCGTTGAGGTGCAAAAGTTATTAAAGTGTGTAAATTTTTAAATGATGAAAATCTTGAAGTTCTTTAAATATTCAGAACTCAACACTTATACAGTGCTTTCAGACTCAACAAATCATGATTTTTTATTGCAGAAAAGTGAATTTTAGCAAAAGTTTACTTATTATAAATTTTACTGTTATTATAACACTGTGTCTGTACTTGTTTAAACAATTGTTTTAATAATTATTTTTTTATCACAAAATTTTAATGTTCTGCTCAAGATTTAAGGTTGAGCTTAAAGCGCTCAAGGGTGCTAAGAGCGGCTGTTAGCTGAAACATGAGATCAGAAGCTCAGAGCACTCAAAGTGCTAAAAATTAACTCAGAGCTAACTTGCTAAATTGCTGATGAAGAATTTATCACATGTGACTTGTTGAAATTGCAATCAGAAAAGACATTATTTCTTTGATTGTTCACAACCTGTGAAAAACTCAGATCTGAATAAGACCTCAGTTGCAGCTGTTTCAGCATCAAAAAATGAAAACACTTCAGTGAAGGCTTTTCTTTTTGTCTTTGTTTGAATAATTTATGGCAAGGTGCCTCTGTTTATTGCATTTAAAACAACATTCTTCCTTTATCTGTTGTTTATCAGCAATTTAGCAAGTTAGCTCTGAGTTAATTTTTAGCACTTTGAGTGCTCTGAGCTTCTGATCTCATGTCTCAGTTAACAGCTGCTCTTAGCACCTTCTGAGTGCTTTAAGCTCAACCTTAAATCTTGAGCAGAACATCAAAATTTTGTGATAAGAAAATAATTATTAAAACAATTGTTTAAACAAGTACAGACACAGTGTTATAATAACAGTAAAATTTATAATAAGTAAACTTTTGCTAAAATTCACTTTTCTGCAATAAAAAATCATGATTTGTTGAGTCTGAAAGCACTGTATAAGTGTTGAGTTCTGAATATTTAAAGAACTTCAAGATTTTCATCACTTGAAAATTTACACACTTTAATAACTTTTGCACCTCAACAGATATGATGAAACTTTCAATGCATAAATTATAAAAAATAGTATTCTTTATTAATGTTAAATTAAAAGTTTCTTTATAACTGCTGTTGTTGTTAAGTTATATTTAATTCAAGTTTTCAATAGTGAAAAATCTTTTAAAAAAAGTCACATACTTTGAATAACTATTGCGCTTTTATACTTATGATATAACTTTCAGTTTCTAAGTTGTAGAGAAGAAGCTATTAAACAGTTTTATAATTTAAAGTTTTTTTATAACTGTTGTTGTTAAAAAGTTACATTGATTTTAAACTTTCAGTGATGAAAATCACAACATTAATAAACAGACTTTTGATGACTTTTTGAATAACTCAACAACAAGAACACATAAAAAGAAACTTTGTATAAGAAAACTCTTAAACAGCTTATTCTCTACAACTTATAAACTGAAAGTTATATCATCAGTATAAAAGCGCAATAGTTATTCAATATGCTAATATACTTATAATTAGTTAAAAGTTTTTTAATTCATAACTATTGCAAATTAAAACTTATGAAGAAATCTTTAGTTTGTAAAGTGTACAGAATAAAGAGATCTAAAACTTTTCAATAAAAAGTTTTTTATTATTCATGAAGGTATAATAGTTATTTAAAGTGTAAAATTTGTATAAACTAATTTACTGCTCAGAGAGTGCTCTGAGCGCATAAAGTACTATTAACTAAAACCTTATTTTTGAGCGGGCTGTCAAGTTGTGAATGATGTTTCTGTGATACCTGCAGTATTATCAACCTGTCTTCACTGAATCTGCATATGATGTTCCTCAATGCCTTTCAAGGAGCCTGTCATGATAGATTGAATTTTAACTTGTTGATCTTGAAATGTGTCTCCTGTCATCATCACTTTCAGGCTGACTCTCATAAAAAGTATGAGATTTGATGTGATCTGTAAGACATTGTCTGTGATCATCAATTGCAAGTTGAAGCTGTTGTACACTTCATCTAGATATGACTTTCAGCGTTGACTGTTATCATAGCTCAGAAACTTTCAAGATGTTGTAATCTTACATGCAATAAAATTGACAAATACTTCAGGCAGATCAATAAATGTTAATAATCTTCTCATGATCTTACCTGAGGCTCTGCTGATTGACAACTGTGATTGAAGCAAGTGTCTATGATATTTGTCTGTATAAGTTGAGTTCTCAATTTTATTTAAGCAAAGGATAAGTATGATCTGTGACACTGAGTGAATGAAATGATGAAAGTCTTCAACAGTGAAACAAGCAACTACAGCTGCATGTTGTATTTCATCTCTTATCAATCACTTCTTTCTTTCATGATAATTTCTGTTGGTAACCAATTCAAGCTGGTTGATTGCATGTGCAGCAGGGTATAAACTTGATATACTGAATAATTGCTGCTCATAAACTGCACACAGGTTGATCATAATCACATGAGCATTCATGAAAGACCTCAGCTTGTGATGAAATGCAGGAAGGATACCCTCCCACATTAAAATATATAATGAGGCTTACATGAGAGGCTGAAGGTGAATATTTGTCTCATTCTGAAATACTTGATCATATTGATCAGGAGGTGAAGGTATTTTTTTATGATAATTGATTAAAACGCCTGCTTGAAATTCTTTCACTGTATTGAGCTCATGACTATTGTTGTTTCAAAATTGAAATTCAAGATCTGGTGGTAGAAACTGATAATTGTAATTAAATGATTCTGATGTAATCAACTGAGTCACCTGAGGTTTGTGCTTGAAAATCTGATGACTGTGAATGACTCATCTTGTTGTCATTGAAGGTGTAAGTAGCTCATATCTTCTTTTAAAAGGGGTACAAGGTTCATCCTCTTCATTATCATTCATCACAAATTTCAAGACTTCTTCTACATTGCCTCCCCTCTTCCTTTTCCTAGTCTTTGAGATTCACTCATGATCAAATTAAGCTGAAATGCTGTGCTTGTCCTTTTAGTCTTTGATCAGAGTGATCTTAATGTTAGCTGCAGTCTTCTCAAGATCCTGCTGTATATTCTTGAAATAACTGTGAAAATCTTTAAATTAAGTCTTCAGCATCACACTTCTTCATGCTTCATTATCTTCATCATCTTTCTCCATGTCATGCAGCTGTGAAAGAAGCATGATTTAAATTATATGATGTTCAGGATTCTGCTGTTGTATACTTAAAGCATAATGTGCATTGAAGACAAGATGCATGTCTTTGTGGTTCAAAGAAAATCACTTTTTCAAAATGTGCACATGTTGTTCAAGATTTCAACTGTGCCTCAGTGGTCTGATCAAAGTTGATCAGTCATAATTGAGACATTCTGTCAAGGCTGATCTATCAGTGGAAGTGCTGTCATCAATCACAGTGCAGAGGATTTTCACATGTGAAAGAAAAGCTGACATCTTTTATGATTTAATTGTGATGCCATCAAAACATGAGGTCTGAGGATTCAGCGCAAATTGATTTGTGTGCATATCTCATTTATGAAGAATCAGGAGTGCAATTGATGAAGTTTTAAAACAGAGTATCATTTACACTTAATGCAGCAAATGCTTGATGTTTCAGTGAAAACATGAACAACGCCAGAGAATATAAAACAAATCACTGAAACAGAAAGCAAGACCTGCAATAATGAGTGAGTTCATAAGTACCTGAGATTGATCATATTAAAGAGGTTGACAGGCACATCTTGCAGCCTCAGTCTGTGAGTCATGCAACAGCACTGACTCTACTGCATGTTACTTTACATCTTGACAGCTGCATTACGCTGAAATACTCTTTATCATCAAATACCTTGACGAGGTCAACATACGTGAGGTAATGAGGTAAAGTATGATGTCAGATGATGCCTCAGTTGATGAAGACTGAGAACTTGACACTGACAGAGGTTTACTAAATCCTTCTCTTGAAACTTTCATCTGAATGATTGTACTTTTCCTCTGAAATGAATTTGAAGTGATGAATCAATACTTGAGAAGCTGTGATGCTCTCAAAGCTATGTGATTACATTTAATGAAGAATCATCAAGTTATCAGATACCTTCACTCCTTGCTGAGGAAACAGTTACACATTCATATCACTGATATGCAGATGTTCATCAGGGAGTTTAAATTTATCAACAATGTATGCTGATTCACCCGCTTTTTTGATGCTCAGACACTGATTTGTGTCAGGAATGCAACATTATTCTTTCTCAAGTCTACATGTATCATCAGCCATTAGCATCAGCATTAAAGGGCGTCATGAACCATTTGAATGATGAGCTCATATCACTGAAGTTGATCAGGTCTTGGTCAAAGACTATATATGACAAAGGAAAGACAGAGACACAAGTCAACAGATAAAGAAAAATGATAAGGGGAAATAAAACTATGAAAGCAAAACACAAAGCCAGCAGTGATATAATGATATTTAACATAGTGAAGGATACTGAGTAAACATGAGTAGTACATCACAGCAAATGTGAATGCAGTTGTTCATCAAGACATGAGGAGCAAATGTGACACCTGATTATTAATGAATTTAAGCTGTAGGCATGAATTAAGATGTGAAAGCTTTGTTTTAGCTTAAAGTGAATAGAACAGCATTTAAGCCTGAAGGCTCATCAGTGCCTCAACATGTAAAGGAGAGGTTTTGAATCATAAGAGCAGAGGTTGTTAAAATGTAGTGTTTCACAGCTTGTAGAATTATCACATCAATCATAATTGAAACATCCTGCTGAGGCTGATTCATCAGTGCAACTGCTGAGGTGGCTGTCAGGGTTGTTAGAGAAGAGAGGGTGAGAGGCAGGAAAAGTGATGAGGGAGAACAACAAGTTCATACTGACCTGATCAAGGGCTAAGAGTGACATTCAGGCGTCAAGAGAGGGAGGTGAAGCTGAGTTAAATTGTAAAGAAGAGGCTGAAGAGAGGTGAGCTAAACTTAAATAAAGAGAAAAAGATGTTCTTCAGCTTCTGTGTCATAAAGAGACTCTTTCACTTTGTTGCAGAAGAAATTAAGATAAAGTAACATGTCAAAAAGAAACAGTTTGAGCAATGCAAGCTTAAATTCAAGCTAGCGTATATAAGAATAAGGCCGTGATTATTAAATTGCAAGTGTATGAAATCAATGAATGACATGTCACAGCTCTCATATCTTCAAACTGACTTGCAAAACATGAGTCACATGATGTAGTTTAAGTCATCCTGGTCATAAGTCATCCTGATCATCATCAACAGAAGATCCCTTCTTCTAGATTCATAATGAAGACCTCAGATTATGACAAAGTGAAGAGTGACTTTCTTCAACTTCATCAATCAAGCTTGTTGAATGCAGGTGAAGAATATAGCTTTAATGTGATCAGGCGCTTTGATCTCACTTTGCTCACATGCTGCATTTCAAATGCTACCTTCACTGCTTTCTTCTCTCATGACAAAACTTGAACATGATTCTGAACAGCTAATTAATGGCTTTAAAAGCTGTTTGTTTTGAGTTGTTCAACTCACTGTTCTTAGCACTCTGAATGTTCATTATCTAAATGTTTTCTGGTGCTTTAATGACTTTGAACTTGTGAACTGAATGTGTCTCAGCTGCAGAATAGTTGCATTTGAAGCAGAAGTCAAAACTTGAATGGCAATTCAAGCATTCATAACACGTATCACATATATACTGATTTCCCGTCAGTGATTACGGAAAGTATGAGAAACAGTGACACTGACTGAATTGCAGCCTTCACATCAATGATTGCTGTGTCAATGACCTGAATTCACCACAAGTTCACCTTTCATAGTGAGCCCATCGTCAGAGGCCAACAAAGGTAGCAATCAAGTTTGATGATGAAAAATAGTGACGCTGTGAGGTGTTCAATCATCTGAGGTCTTCAGCTTGACATCAGCGCCTGCATTTAGTAAATACTGAACAGTGAGATGCTGAGGTCATTTAATTATTTCAATATCTTCTTTTAGAGTAGGCTCTCATTCTAGAGGGAACATCCTTTTGATGACTCAGTGTAAGGGCGTTCAACCATCTCTATCAGTGGCATTTGAATTAAACTGTTCTCTTAACAGCCTTTCAGTCATGAAAGCTTGATCACTTGATGCAGCATGATGAAGGCAATTGCGTCCCTGCTTATTCACAGCTTCAGGATGTAAACTCAGAGTTAAAAATAACTCAATCATCTTTAGATCATCACTTGTGTAAGCTACATGAAGACAATTGCACCCTTGATGATTCAACACCTGTGCATCAACATCTGCTCCTTTTGTTAAAAGTAGTTTGACTACCTTCATATGTCTACTGGCAGCTGCAGCTTGTAGAGCATTGTCATGATATTCTTGAGCATTGACGTCTGCTCTCTTTGTTAGAAGTAGATTGATCATCTTCATATCTCTCTCAACAGCTGCAGCTGCAGCTTGTAGAGCATTGTCATAGAATTCACCTTGAGCATTGACATCTGCTCTCTTTGTTAAAAGTAGATTGATTACCTTCATATCTCTCTCAACAGCTGCAGCTTGTAGAGCATTGTCATAATCTTCACCCTGAGCATTGACATCTGCTCTCTTTGTTAAAAGTAGTTCAACTACCTTCATATGTTCACTGGTAGCTGCAGTTTGTAAAGCACTGTCATAGTCTTCACCTTGAGCATTGACATCTGCTCCCTTTGTTAGGAGTAGTTCAATTATCTTAATATGTTCATCATGAGCTGCAGCTTGTAGAGCACTGTCATAGAGTTCATCTTAAGCATTGACATCTGCTCCTTTTGTTAAAAGTAGTTCAACTATCTTCATATGTCCTCTAGTAGTTGCAGCTTGTAGGGCATTGTGATAGAATTCACCTTAAGCATTGACATCTGCTCTCTTTGTTACAAGTAGGTTGACTACCTTCATATGTTCACTGAGAGCAGCAGCTTGTAGGGCATTGTCATTAAGTTCATCTTGAGCATTGACATCTGCTCTCTTTGTTACAAGTAGGTTGACTATCTTCATATCTCCTCTGTCAGCTGCAGCTTGTAGGGCATTGTCATAGTGTTCACCTTGAGCATTGATATCTGCTCCCTTTGTTAGGAGTAGTTTGACTAGCTTAATATGTTCACTGACAGCTGCAGCTTGTAGGGCATTGACAGAGTGTTCACTTTGAGCATTGACAATTGCTCTCTTTGTTAGGAGTAGTTTGACTAACTTAATATATTCACTGACAGCTGCAGCTTGTAGGGCATTGACAGAGTGTTCACTTTAAGCATTGACATCTGCTTCTTTTGTTAAAAGTAGTTTGATTACCTTCATATGTCTACTGGCAGCTGCAGCTTGTAGAGCATTGTCATAGAATTCACCTTGAGCATTGACATCTGCTCTTTTTGTTAAAAGTAGATTGACTACCTTCATATGTTCACAGACAGCAGCAGCTTGTAGGGCATTATTATAGTATTCACCTTGAGCATTAACATCTGCTTTCTTTGTTAAAAATAGATTGACTACCTTCATATGTTCACTGACAGCAGCAGCTTGTAGAGCATTGCTGTAATATTCATCTTAAGCATTAACATCTGCTCCCTGTTTCAGCAAGCGCGTTGCTAATCTCAGCAAACCTTGTTGTGAGACATAGTATAGTGGTGAATTCTTGAAAGCTAAGAGATCACTGGTGTAGTAACCAACACCCTGAATTTGAGTTCAATTTTTGAAACTATTGCTCTCATAATTCAATGACTTGATGCCTAGGTTATTCACTGCATTCAAAAGGTCATCAATCACTCTCTGATGTTCTGATCAGAAATTTGCTGAATACTCAGTCAGCAGGAATGTTGAGAAAGTTTCTGATGTTATAGAGTCTGATTCATCAAAGTGTAAAAGGTAATGAAGACAGGATCTGCTGATGAAGCTGTGAGCACTACTTTCTGAGAATGAGAAGGAAGAGGCGTGTCTGACAGCAGAATGAAGCCTCTCAGATGTCAAATATCTTTGCACTGATGAATGTGCAAATTTCAGCTTGTCTCAGGACACCTTTCACCACCTACTGAGATTAATCAAATTTGTGATCAGTGAGGGCCTTGCAAGGACCTCATGCTCATTAAATTTTAATGTATGAGGGGTTCTCACTTATACCCGGTTTAGTCAAGCTGCGGAAAAGTGGAATTTTCAGGCAGTTTCAGGGGTAAAAAAGCAGGCATATGAGTATTGCGGGGAAACTGAGGTTTTTTGTATAGAAGTCAGAGGCCTCCATTGAACTCTTCTACTATTACTTAGATAGAAATTACACTTGTTTTACATACAAACATCATCATCACCATGTCTGCTCCCGCCTAGTGAAGTCTAAGTTTTCGCTAGTAATTTAGTATGTAAGCGGGCTGACTCACCCTGGCATGAAGGCGTCAGCTAACTGAAACTGCTTTAATTTCAGTAGGTGATGAAAGGTGTCCTGAGACAAGCTGACAAATTTCAACTCTTCACGCCCTTTATGCTCATAATGAGTATTGAGTGAAATCATCATCAGACTTGAGCAGCTGTCTGAGATGAAGTGTGACTCCTTTACTCTGCTAAATATCTTGAATGAATAATCAAGATTTATTGCAGAGGCTTCTGCAACTTCTTCAAGAAGTAATGAATGCTGAGTGAATGCAAGTCACTGCAGTGCTGCCTTGATCTTGATAATCACATTGCCCTGAGGTGTCCTGTCCCAGTTGTAGATCTCATTGAGGATTTAATCATATGTAGCATTCAGGTCAAGTGAAAGGTCCTTCAAAGCACTCCTCACATCATCCTCAGATAAACACTCACGCAAAGAGTTGATCTGACAGGCGGCTCAGCGAAATCTTCATAATAAATTTGATGTCAGCGCCGTCCACTTTATTTCATTCACATGAGCATACAAAGAGAACAGTGACTTATAACCCTTCAGTGTCATTTTGAAGTGTGGTTATTATTTCATCCTTGATGAGATGATTTCTTCACTTCTGCAGTTTGCCATTCTCAGTAAGGCTTTCATGAACTTGCAGTCTGATGTCAAGGTCAACTGTATCAGTCTGAACACTGATGATCTCAGTGATGATGTCTTGAAGAACTTCAATGATTCTGTTCTGCTTCTGACTGATGACAAGCATCTGCAGATTCCCCTGACTATTGATATGCATGAATTTTATCAGGTTCAAAAGTTCATTCATTTCCTCACATTCATCAAGAGCATCTATAAAGATATGAGGATTGTTGATTTGTGGTAGAATGTTCATTAAAATGTTGATGAGCAGTTTCTGTGAAATAACTTTGCCCGCTTCATAGTTTTTGTACAATGTCAAGATCACCTCTGAGATTGCTGTCATTCTGCTACAGAACTGTTCTAGAATAAACTGTAGAAGGTTCAAGACTGCTTGCTTTTCTCTATCAGTAATGTCAAAATAATAGAATGTAATTGCACTGCTCTCAAAGGATGCCTGTGTATTTTTCACTACAGTTGAACTTTACAACAGTTAAAGTAAGCTCTGCATGTGTATTGACATACATACCATAGGACTGTCTTGCCACAGTCAGTTATAATAATTAGCTTCTACCAATGAACTGTAATGATCAACATACAAGGCTCATGAAGCCAAAGAAAGCTACTGCCACCATTTTTCCATGACTCATATTCAGTAAAGTTCAAGAACCAGTTTCCAGTGCTCTTCATGCACTTGTTAATTGCAGTAACATGGTTAATGAATGCATTCATTGATAAGAGTCATCATACGACTTTGTTGTCTGTGGCCAAAGTTATTATACTGTTGTGTTTGAAGGTTGTCTGATGATGATAATTGTACTCATCTTTGAGGCTCATTACTTTGACTCCTGTGGATAATAAAACCTCTCTGAACACAATTAGTGCTTATATGTCAGATAAGCAAATACTTCAAAAACTCACTTGTGAACTAAGAAGCATGGACGTCAATCTTTGAGTTAAATTTATATTAAAACGTGTTAGCATACTTATCTGTAACTTGACTGTATCATTAATCACCTGTGCTGTTTCAAGTATCTGACCATTAAAGTGAATAAGCAAAGTGTCATGATTGTGATGATGCAACTCTGAATTACACTTGATTTATATTCAAGGCTTCAGTTAAATGAACTTTCTGCTGTCTGATTGCTTCAAGAGTTTGGTTGATCTCCTTCTGTTTATGTGGTCAGAGTGCATGAGCTTTGAACTTTTCTCAAAAGCTGACAGGAGTGAGACCTGATTGAAGCTTTATTAACTCTGAGTGACATTTGTGCAGCAGGCTCATTGAATGCTGAAGCAACACAAGTGTAAATCACAGAGTCAGTGATTGCTCATCTACTGCTGCTCATTGTGCCAAAACCTTGAGTCTATTCAAGATGTTTTTAAGATCATGCACTTCAGTCTGAACCTGCTTCATATCTTTCTTTGAATCCTTCACCGCCTGCTCATATTTGTAAGCTCATGTGATGACATCTTGAGAAATCTGAATCACGGTGATGATGCTACTAACAATAGCAAGCTCAGTCATGATGAGAGTCTGAACTGTTGAGTGTATTCTGATTGCAGTTAGCTCAGACATTCTTCTTAAGGAGTGATAGCAACTTGAAGAGTCTGCTATGATTATTTCATGATACCTTCTCTAACTAACTGACTGAGGGATGTAGCTTCAAAGCTTCATGTAGTTGTCTTGCAGGGATACAATGAGGAAAGATGAACAAGATGTGCTGTGAATCTTGCAAAAGCTTTCAGCTGCTTCAATCTGATTCATTAACCCTGCATCTGAGATATCCTGAGTAGCCTTGTACTACACTCCGCGTAAGTCAATCATGATACAACATATCTTTTTTTCTAAAGAGAACAGGACAAAAGCTTCAGAGAATTAATAAACTCATTTATATGCAGCTAGATAAAATTATCTTCTGTTAATCATGTTCTGAATGTGTCCTGGTCATAAAAAAGTTTCACCTCTGAAAAGACTTGACAGACATCATATGCCTGTCACCTCAGATTGTCTGCATCTTGCTGCTTGAGATTTTGTAACAGCTGCTGCTCTCCTCATGCTATATGAGCAGTCAACAAATGGCACACTGATTGACGCATCCGCAACTTGGCAGCCCGCTCAAAAATAAGGTTTTAGTTAATAGTACTTTATGCGCTCAGAGCACTCTCTGAGCAGTAAATAAGCTCATACAAATCTTACACTTTAAATAACTATTATACCTTCATGAATAATAAAAAACTTTTTATTGAAAAGTTTTAGATCTCTTTATTCTGTACACTTTACAAACTAAAGATTTCTTCATAAGTTTAAATTTGCAATAGTTATGAATTAAAAAACTTTTAACTAATTATAAATATATTAGCATATTGAATAACTATTGCGCTTTTATACTTCTGATATAACTTTCAGTTTATAAGTTGTAGAGAATAAGCTGTTTAAGAGTTTTTTTATACAAAGTTTCTTTTTATGTGTTGTTGTTGTTGAGTTATTCAAAAAGTCATTAAAAGTCTGTTTATTAATGTTGTGATTTTCGTCACTGAAAGTTTGAAATCAATGTAACTTTTTAACAACAACAGTTATAAAAAAACTTTAAGTTATAGAACTGTTTAATAGCTTCTTCTCTACAACTTATAGACTGAAAGTTATATTATAAGTATAAAAGCGCAATAGTTATTCAAAGTATGTGACTTTTTTTGAAAGATTTTTCGCTGTTGAAAACTTGAATTAAATATAACTTAACAGCAACAGCAGTTATGAAGAAACTTTTAATTTAACATTAATAGATAATACTGTTTTTTATAATTTATGCATTGAAAGTTTCTTCATATCTGTTGAGGTGCAAAAGTTATTAAAGTGTGTAGATTTTTAAGTGATGAAAATCTTGAAGTTCTTTAAATGTTCAGAACTCAACACTTATACAGTGCTTTCAGACTCAACAAATCATGATTTTTTATTGCAGAAAAGTGAATTTTAGCAAAAGTTTACTTATTATAAGTTTTACTGTTATTATAACACTGTGTGTGTACTTGTTTAAACAATTGTTTTAATAACTGTTTTTTTATCGCAAAATTTTGATGTTCCGCTCAAGATTTAAGGTTGAGCTCAAAGCGCTCAAAGGGTGCTAAGAGCGGCTGTTAGCTGAAACATGAGATCAGAAGCTCAGAGCGCTCAAAGTGCTAAAAACTAACTCAGAGTTAACTTGCTAAATTGCTGATGCGGTCAACACAGCAATAACCAGGTACTGAAGATTCAAAACAACATGAAAATTGACATTGCTGACATCAGAAGGATTATGAATATGAGGTGAGAAGAGTTAAAGAGTTCAGAGCTCAGACTCCTCTTGATATCCTTCCTCAGCAGGCTGACCTGCAACCTCATCTCAGGCTTGAAGGCACAGGAGGAGGAGTAATGCAGTCAGCATCATTATGACATCTGTGAGCAACAGAAACACAACACATCAACATGTCATCATCTACATAATTAATTTACAGCAGCAGCAGGGGTGAGGGAGGACAGCAGTGATGAGGATGAAGATGACATCAAGAGCAGAGACTTTCATGTGATGTGAGTAATTAATTCATTTCTAGCTAGAGACTGAGGTAGATTATTGAGTATATAATTCATTCACTCATAATTCATTCACTCAAACATAAACTCCATCACAACTTCATTCACAACTCACACTCACAGCTGCTAAGTGCAGCTACAAGCTCAATTGAATGACATAATGAATCAACAACATCATGCCTGAGGGTCTCACCTACCGTGATATGTGATGACGCATTGCCAAAGGAGTGCTCAATACACAGAACTTCAAACTTAAACTCTTTTCACTGCATGAATAAACCACAGTCAAAGACCCTGCACTGAGAAAACTAACAGGTCTGGCAAAGAAGAAGGTTAAGAATAACACTTCACTCAACACCTTTTCTTTCAACATGAAAACCTACCCCGGCTTTGACGCTTTATCAGATAATATTCAAACAGGTATTATCAACCTGAATGACAGTGACATTCAGTATCATGAAAAGAGCCTTGAGATATCATTAAAACAAGGGTTTTAAATTCAGATACATTGTGTTCTTCATGATCATGTGCTTCTAATCAGCACTGAAGAACTCAATGGCTATCAAGCAAGTTGAAGGGACAATTCATGCACTGCATCACACATTCAGATGACCCTCATCAATCAAGACTCAACTCTACCCTTTATCATTCTCTGTGACTGCAACAAGCTGATAACTGCTACATTTCTACACTGCTCTGAGACATCAGACTTTTCATCATTGTCATTGTGATATGATCCTCAACTGAGGCCTTGTTCATTTAAAGAGTCAACAGCATGATGAGAGACTGTGAAAGCCTGAAAGCTCAGAAAGAACATCATCATCATATTTGTCACCCTTAACAGCAATCAGCATATATTCAATGAAATTGAATTCAGTCATGCGTCAGAGATTCTACACCTGACATGTATATCCTCAGCAGCTACCAGCTTCAGTGTATATCAGAATTCAGAATGTGTGAATCATTTCCTTAATGCAGCTCAGCAGTTCTTCTCACATGAAATGTTCACTCAGTATGAGCAATTTGTACCTGTGAGTTAAAGCAATCATAGCACGTTCCTTGAATCAGCTTATATCAGTGACTACATCAATAAAGATTTGAAGGTCTATCACTGCACTGAAGTCACTACCTCAGTCTTCAAAGATCATTATGAGTTCCTTCACTGCAGAGGGCTACTGAACTCCTTCATGTCATCACTCAATGTTAAGAAAGATGAATGAGTCAGTTGAGATTTCTTTCTTCAGTTCAAGAAGGTTCTGATCTACTGCCTCAAGATGAACTGCACATGACTGAAGCATGCATACATCATCATCCTCACCTTGTCACTGAGTTCAAAATGTGAGCTCATGTTTAATGCAGAAGCTCTCAAAGTCATTGAATCTGATCCTGCTGAGATTGATATTGTCAGCTTCATGAATATCTGAGCTGCAACCCTCAAGGTGAAGAAGGCTTCTGAAGGATGATGATTTGCAGTTAAGACTGAGCTGAGAGAAAGGCTTAATAAGAGTAAGAGAGTAAAGAGAATGACAGCAGCTGTGAATGATGTGAAGAGTAAATCTGATTATGATGACACAGTCAATGATGATGAAGTTACAGCTGATAGAGTCATGCTGTTGAGAAATGAGGTCTTACTAAGCTTAGTTGATGATGCTATTTCACAGGATGAGTCATATGATAAGGCTTACAATGCATCAGCAATTTAGCAAGTTAGCTCTGAGTTAGTTTTTAACACTTTGAGCGCTCTGAGCTTCTGATCTCATGTCTCAGCTAACAGCCGCTCTTAGCACCCTTTGAGCGCTTTGAGCTCAACCTTAAATCTTGAGCGGAACATCAAAATTTTGTGATAAAAAAACAGTTATTAAAACAATTGTTTAAACAAGTACACACACAGTGTTATAATAACAGTAAAACTTATAATAAGTAAACTTTTGCTAAAATTCACTTTTCTGCAATAAAAAATCATGATTTGTTGAGTCTGAAAGCACTGTATAAGTGTTGAGTTCTGAACATTTAAAGAACTTCAAGATTTTCATCACTTAAAAATCTACACACTTTAATAACTTTTGCACCTCAACAGATATGAAGAAACTTTCAATGCATAAGTTATAAAAAACAGTATTCTCTATTAATGTTAAACTAAAAGTTTCTTCATAACTGCTGTTGTTCTTAAGTTATATTTAATTCAAGTTTTCAACAGCGAAAAATCTTTCAAAAAAAGTCACATACTTTGAATAACTATTGCGCTTTTATACTTATAATATAACTTTCAGTTTATAAGGTGTAGAGAATAAGCTGTTTAAGAGTTTTCTTATACAAAGTTTCTTTTTATGTATTGTTGTTGTTGAGTTATTCAAAAAGTCATTAAAAGTCGGTTTATTAATGTTGTGATTTTCATCACTGAAAGTTTAAAATCAATGTAACTTTTTAACAACAACAGTTATAAAAAAACTTTAAATTATAAAACTGTTGAATAGCTTCTTCTCTACAACTTATAAACTGAAAGTTATATTATAAGTATAAAAGCACAATAGTTATTCAATATGCTAATATATTTATAATTAGTTAAAAGTTTTTTAATTCATAACTATTGCAAATTAAAACTTATGAAGAAATCTTTAGTTTGTAAAGTGTACAGAATAAAGAGATCTAAAACTTTTCAATAAAAAGTTTTTTATTATTCATGAAGGTATAATAGTTATTTAAAGTGTAAGATTTGTATAAGCTCATTTACTGCTCAGAGAGTGCTCTGAGCACATAAAGTACTATTAACTAAAATCTTATTTTTGAGCGGGCTGCCAAATTGTGAATGAGTGAATATTATACTTCTGAAAGCAGGAAACTTCCTATGCAACATTAAAAGAGAAGAGGTGATTATTGACATCATTAACATTCATGAGGTTAATCATTTAATAAAAAATCAAAGGAACTCCTGCATGCATTTTAATGTTGAAGTCTCTTTCTTTTTGTCTTTGTTTGAATAATTTAAGGCAAGGTGCCTCTGTTTATTGCATTTAAAACAACATTCTTCCTTTATCTGTTGTTTATCAGCAATTTAGCAAGTTAGCTCTGAGTTAGTTTTTAGCACTTTGAGCGCTCTGAGCTTCTGATCTCATGTTTCAGCTAACAGCCGCTCTTAGCACCCTTTGAGCACTTTGAGCTCAACCTTAAATCTTGAGCGGAACATCAAAATTTTGTGATAAGAAAATAATTATTAAAACAATTGTTTAAACAAGTACACACACAGTGTTATTATAACAGTAAAACTTATAATAAGTAAACTTTTGCTAAAATTCACTTTTCTGCAATAAAAAATCATGATTTGTTGAGTCTGCAAGCACTGTATAAGTGTTGAGTTCTGAATATTTAAAGAACTTCAAGATTTTTGCCACTTAAAAATTTACACACTTTAATTACTTTTGCACCTCAACAGATATGAAGAAACTTTCAATGCATAAGTTATAAAGAACAGTATTTTTTATTAATGTTAAATTAAAAGTTTCTTTATAACTGCTGTTGTTGTTAAGTTATATTTAATTCAAGTTTTTAATAGCGAAAAATCTTTCAAAAAAAGTCATATACTTTGAATAACTATTGCGCTTTTATACTTATGATATAACTTTTAGTTTATAAGTTGTAGAGAAGAAGCTATTTAACAGTTTTATAACTTAAAGTTTTTTTATAACTGTTGTTGTTAAAAAGTTACATTGATTTCAAACTTTCAGTGACGAAAATTACAACATTAATAAACAGACTTTTAATGACTTTTTGAATAACTCAACAACAACAACACATAAAAAGAAAGTTTGTATAAGAAAACTCTTAAACAGCTTATTCTCTACAACTTATAAATTGAAAGTTATATCATAAGTATAAAAGCGCAATAGTTATTTAATATGCTAATATATTTATAATTAGTTAAAAGTTTTTTAATTCATAACTATTGCAAATTAAAACTTATGAAGAAATCTTTAGTTTGTAAAGTGTACAGAATAAAGAGATTTAAAACTTTTCAATAAAAAGTTTCTTATTATTTATGAAGGTATAATAGTTATTTAAAGTGTAAGATTTGTATGAGCTCATTTACTGCTCAGAGAGTGCTCTGAGCGCATAAAGTACTATTAACTAAAACCTTATTTTTGAGCAGGCTGCCAAGTTGTGGATGAGTATTAATCTTTGAATGCTGAGTGAACTTGAAGCAGATCAGCCCTAGTTCTTTAATGATACATGAACCTAAAACATGTTTATTTTAACTTTCACACAATGAATGAGTTTATGACTGAATCTGCCTTGATTCTTAAATACTGAGTGATACCTAAAAGCAGATCTGTTCTAATTATTAAACACTGAGTGAGTTTAAAGCTCAAGAAGCTGAGTCAGCTGCTTGAATCATGACAGCAATGAAAGACAGCTTCAGCTGTTGATTAAATCTTATGTACAGCATCTGCATCATAAACATCACATACCTTACCTACCTTACTGTAAGGTGTGCATGATAATCATAATTAACAAGTGATCATCTTGATTAAAACAAGGACTAATAGCAATTCCTTTAAATTAATTAATCTCTCTGTGTTTGTGATTCTAGAGTGCTGCACATCAGTCATTATCTTATAAGAATTAAAATCCTTTGACTCCTTCATGAGGCAGCATTGAAATCAGATCATGATTTATCAGTCAACAATCATCTGTCATTCTTAGCATTGATTTGCGGGGATCATGAATACTCAGGCTAGTTCATGATGTCAATATAGTGTTGTAAGCAGGTAGCGTGCATGGTGTTGAGCTTAACTCACAGACACATCATGAACTTGACATGATGAATTTTTAATAACAATGAGATACCCCTGTGCTGTCAGATTTACATGAACTACTCTGAAGTAAAGCAGCTGCTACATGTGCATGTTCAAAACAAGGGACTCTGACTCAGTCTTCAAGTCACCTTAGTCATGTAACTGCAGATGACAGCTTAAAAGCTATAATATAACAATGAAGTTTAAAGCATTCATTGACTGATCTTTTTAATTCAGATCAGCCTTTCCCTGAGTGATGTCTTTGTGATTATATGTCTGCAAGGTTGACTTCAGCAAGTGTTAACTGATCATTACTTGATGCTGCTGACAGCTGCTGTATTTAAAATGATCAAATTAATCTCTCATTTGCACTTGTGAGACTGTGCCTGCTACAGGCTCAAAGATAGTGATTATACTTGTTTATAACATTGATTTTGTCATCTTGCAGTTACAGACTAGAATAGTGTTACTGATTGTTGAGCAGTAGAGAGAGGATTATCACTGAGTTTACACACATCTCATATAAGAAGCACAGCGGCCGCACTTTTTTCATGTGCATAAGCAATAAAGGCAGTATGAACTTTCTTAATGATGAAACCTGAAGAAACTTTCTAGGTGATATGAGCATCACAGATGATTATGCAATCAGTGAGCTCAGTTAAAAGTTTAACTTTGAGCAGCAGCCGGATCAGTCTTTCATGACAGAGAAGCAGGAAGTTAATCAAGAGAACTGCTATTTCATCTTTTCTGAATATGACATGTTGTCAACAGCAGAGAAGACCTTGAACTTTAATTTAAACTTTAAGATGCTCAAAGCTGCATCACTCTTAAATGAGAAATCATGCAGCACAAGTTCATTTCTGTGTGATCTGCATCTTCATGTTCAGCAGTTGAAATTTAAGTAAGTTTTCATTAATCTGTCACATCCTACAGAGCTCAGCTAAGAAACACTTTCAGATTAATGATGATGACACAGTATGTTGATCTAACAGTCAGAGCATATTTGAGGTATTGTTGATTATAAAAGAACTTTAAAAGATCATACAACCTGCCTTGAAGAATTACAGCAATTTTTACATCAGTGGAATGTTATTGTGAGTGAGGTGAAGGGGAAAATGGAAATTTTGTTGAAAAATTGTACAGATACTCAAGAGACTGAAGTTAATAATTCTGATGACTTGAGTAATATCAAGAATGAAAGCCTGTAGCTTGTGTAACCTGCAGCTTACAGAGTCCCCTGATGTTATGTTAACTTTTAAGCATATAAAGATATTTAAAAGTCTGCAGTGATGACTGTTCAATCCTTCTTTCCTCACATATAGTGCGTCACTGAAAATGACTCCACCATGAACAGAGTTTGAGCACATTATCATTGTATATTGCGCATCAAGAAAAGTAAGTCATGAAGCATGCACTGAAGTCCTTCACTTAAAAAGCACGGGGCAGACAACTATCACTCAGAGCTTGATCATGATGTGATGCAAGCTTGACAAGAGCAAAGAGATTTCTGAATTATAAAACAGCACAATCAGGTGAAACACTTCTGCAGTGAATAATTAACTCATGCAGCAAAGCAAGTATGTGAAAGATTTTCAAGCTGTAATGAGTGTTGAAGCTGAAGAGCTCACAATACTTGAAAAAGTAAATACATCTTTGAGCCCTCTGAAGTGTTGTTGCCATCAACTGACTTGTTAACAGAGGAAGAGTATGACAACCTTGAAGATTATCATTACTTCATTTCTCATTCACGCCGTTTCAAACTGAACCTTTCATGACAGGGGAAGAATTTCAGACAGACATTGTTATGAGATGTTTAAAATCATGAAGAGAGATAAGAGTTTGTGAAGAAGAAAGTTAAATAATTATTTAATCATAAAATCAGTGAAGTGAAGGTTATCTTATTTGAGTGAAGGTTTTTAAATAATAAAGGCTCACCTTCTTCATTTAATAACTTCAATGATGTAAGCAGAATATTTATTTGTTTCTAAGAATAACTTACTACTGAGTGACAGTGACAGAGAGCATCATCATGAGGTAAAGTAGTCAAGGTCAGCAAGTGATTTATTAGCAGGAAATTAAGTCTTCATTACATAACTTTACACTGCTGATGCTGTCACACTGTTGCCTTTTGTCAGCCTTTCCCTGCAGGCGCTTTGAACAGTGTCACACAGTTTAACATCATGCTTGAACTCTGATATGAAGCTGAACACTGAAAGTCTTGACCCTATGATACTTTACCTTAAATATGTAGTTTCAAATTACTGTAACTTTTTCATAGTGTGACTGTGTATAAATTTACAGCAAATGTCTACATTGACTCTCATAAAGTTATTTCTTACTAGAATAACCCTCAAAACTTTAAAATTATCAGAATGACCCTCATGACCCTCATGATTCTCATGATGTCATGACGTCATGACCCTCACTACCTCATCATTACTCTCATAGCTTTATTAATGTCATCTCTCTGTGTGACTGTCTTCACTCTCTCTATAAGCAGCTGATTCTTCAAGTTTTCATCAGTGATAACATTCACAGGTGATCATCATATTATTTATCTTATGAAGAAGATCTGCAGCTGCAGAAACTTTCAAGAGCATCTTCTCTCTTATTAACATGTCTTAACAGTGTGTAAAGAGCATGATTTAAATTCAGAAGATTATGTCAGCCTGATATATAACATGAAATCATATTGAGTCACTTACACTGTGATTTGAGAACTTGTCTCTCTTGAAGAATTGCTCTCTTTATCTTCATGAGAGGCTGTGCAATGCTTGACTTCTTCTTAATAAAGACTTAATGTAGTTCATGAGGCAACACTGCACTATAGACAACACTGCATCCCCCTCCCCCCTCTCAACTATTGAAATTACCCATTTCTCCACCATAATTGCATGCATTCAACAGAGAAAGAAGTGCATATTCTGAAGATCATTAAGGTCTATAATAATGCTCTTACAAATTCAGAAAGCAGCTAGAGACACAGGCTAAAAAGTTAAAACAGCTGCAGGATAAAGAGGAGAAGCAGACTGTGAAAACTGCAGTTATCACAGCAAAAGCAGTCTTGAAGATGCTGAACTGCATAAATTCTACAGCTCTGTTATAAATTACAATGTAGAGCTTCAAAGTTTCTTATTTAGATCAAAATTTACAGCTCAATTGATGAAATTCTGATTTTTTTCCCCTTGAGGGGGGGGGGGGGGTGTGATGTTGCCTATAGTGTGATGTTGCTTCATGAATTATGTTACTGAATTCTCTGATCAAGTAATATCAGAATTAATGTTTACAATTTATAAACAATTAATTTAAGTAGGGTTTTGTTCAGAATGCTGATGTCAAGGTATTAATATTATTTAGCGTGTGTGCAAGCAGCACAAGAACAAGAAGGTCACTCACTGCTCTTAATGTGAATTAATCACTTATAATCAACAGTGCTGTCAAAAGGCTTCTGCCTTAAGCTCTGTCTTCATGAGCTTCAGCAGCTCAAGCTCCTTCAGCAGTGAAAACAGTGAAGATGAAGATGACAGTGAGGATGAAAGCAGCAGCAGAGAAAAGATCAACAGAGAGAAAAGCAGCAGAAAGAAAGACAGCAGAGAGAAAGACAGTAATTCTTTCACATCAGAGCATCTTGCTTAAAAATCACTGATCATCCTCTTAAGTCCTGCTTCTAGAGTCAGTGCTTCAATGCCTCAAGATGATGTCTCAAGGCACTGTCTTAAAGCATTTAAGTCCTGACCCTAGAAGTAAGCTGAAGGTGAAGAAGCAGCAGGAGGCAGAGAGAGTGAAGAAGATAAAAAGAGTAAAGAAGATAAAGTCATTAAAACAGCAATTAAGAGCAACAACTGCAGAAGCAGAGAGAGCAGAGAAGACAAAAGTGAAAAAGATAAAAGTGAAGAAGATAAAAGTGAAGAAGATGAAGAAGATGAAGAAGGCAGAGGAGAAGCAAAAGAAGAGAAAAAATGTTAATCACTTAACATCTTTTCACTTCTTCTCCTCCTCCTCTGAGAATGAGGATGAGATAAAGAGGAACAGACTGTTCACTCAGTTAACTTTGAAAAAAGACTCAAATGAGGCTCACCTTCTTCATATGATTGAGAAGATGAAAGGTCACCCTTTCATCTGTCAGAAATGACTCACAGCATTAATCAATCATCAGATGAAAAAGACAGTTGATTTTTAAACAGCTGCTGTTGACATGACCTGCTGATGAAGAACTCATGCTGACATTGAAAGAAAACTTCTTTCAACAGAACAATATCATCAGGTCATGAGATGAACTCATGATTCAACTGAATCACCTCTGTCAGCAAAGTGAGATTCATTTAAGAACATCTTCATTTACAGCATCTTTTGTTATTCCTGCTCTTCTTCACTTTCATCTTCTTCACATTCTTCACCTCCTTCACCTCTGCCTGCGCTTTCACAGTTAAGCAGCATCACAATTTAATCTGATCATCTGACAAGGCCCTCAGTGAGGGCGGTGACAGCAGCAGTGACAGCAGCAGAGGCAGAGAAGATAAAGAAGACAGAGTTAATGAAGCAGTAATTAAAAGCAGCAGCTGCAGAGGCAGAGAGGATGAAGAATGCAGAATTAATGAAACAGCAGTTAAAGATTGAATCTACATCATTGTTAGTAAAAAGTTCATGTAGGAAGCAGGCACGTTGAGGGAGTGAAACAATGAGTAAATTACACTTGAAACATAAAAAGAAATGAGGGTCATATGAGAGTCATGAGGGTCAGAAGATCATTCTGATAATTTTAAAATTTTAAGAATTATTCTAATAAGAAATAACTTTATGAGAGTCAACATAAACATTTGCTGATTAATTTAATATAAAGACACTTGAGTATGTCCTTGAACATGATGAGAGTGAGTGATGAAGTTGTCATTTTCACATTTGTGAAGAAACAAGTTGAGAAAATCATCCTGAGGTTCATTTAATTCATCATCTGTAAATCTTCAGTGCATTAATTCTTCAACACTGTCATCTTCTTCTTCATGATAAAGTAACTGAACCTCATCATTTCACTGTTTTAGTAAAGTTGTGCTGAGGTATTTTATAAAGAACTTCATTTCTTTTAAGCTTATCCTCATCTTCTGAAAAAGCTTTAAAATTACCTCAAGTGAGCTGCATGCTTCATTAAGTCCTGCATGTAAACTGCAATATCATTTAATCATGCCTGCCTTCATATGATAGGGCGGGGCCTATGTAACACACTGACTCATTAATGTCACAATGTGTTTCAGTGTCTTGTGTAGCACATGGTATTTTGATAGAATTCAAGCTGAAATCTCTTTTTACATCATGAGTGAACTTTCTACTGCAATGATTAGTGAGATCATGTGACTGCACATGACTGCACATGACTACTTAATAAGCATAAAATACGCCTCATGTATGTTTTGCCTCAGTCATTCAGACCCCTCTGCCTCAGCTAGAACTAGCTGAACCTTAATGTCCTTTGAGATTAACTACAAACACTGACTGTGTGCATTTTCCAGGGAGGGTCTGAGGGCGTAATTTTAAAAACAGGTCAGAAAATGCTTCATTTAATTATACACACACTCATTATGACTGTATGTAGAAAACGCTTCATGTCAAAATCTCAAGTCATGAAGACACAACAGTCACTTAAAATCAATCACAATTTTGTTATTCAATGTTACAACTGTAATAAATTATATAATGACTGCTTTATTTAATGCTGTAGTCAGTATTTCAAAAAAGTGTCTTGTTATTAAACAGTTTCTTAAGTTTTCACAGAGTGTACTTTTCAGTTCAAAACAGTGACCTTATACCTTAAAAACTAGATGGTCACACTCTCTCAAAATTGCTTCATCATTTAAACTCATTGATAGCAGCCTCTGAACTGAGTTATATAAAAATCCCTAGCACTGAATCTTCTGTGTGATGAAAATGTAAAGATTTTGCATAACTTCTGCATAGTTTTGTGCATAACATGCACAAAACTTGTGACACGCAGAAAACAGCAGAGAAAACAGCAGCAAAAACAGCAAAAAAGACAGCAGAAAAGGCAGCAGAGCAGTGACAAGAAATAAGTGTAAAAAGATAAGTTCTCAACATGTGAGAAGTTTATTTATGTTTTTAATTATTAAATAGAAAACAAGTATTTCTCAGATGTACACAGCAGAAATATCTGAGCATTGCATTAAACTTAAATTACATGTCTGGAAGTGATTTCAACCTGTAATTATTAATAACATGCTCAGACCCTATGAAGAAAAGCTATCTGATCAGGTTAACTTCATGATTTTGTCATGATGATGCATGTTAACAACTCTTTTCAGAATGAGTCTGAGTTAACTGAGGTAATGTATGTTTGAAGAACATTCACTGCTCACTTACACCTGTCAATGATGATGGTAGATGATGATTTCATAACAGTTCAGAAAAGTTTATTTAATCATTTATGTCAGCACTGTGAACACTGCCCTGACTTCAGTGAGCAAGTGCAAGACTTATCAGATGAGCATGTGATTATCATTTTCAGAAGATATTCATTTAGTAAATCTTATTCTAAGAAATGAAAGCTTCTGCATGAATCAAAGCCTCAAAAATCACTGCAGGCTGAATCACAGCAGGCTGAATCACAGCAGGCTGAATCACAGCAGGCTGAATCACAGCAGGTTGAATCACAGCAGACTGAATCACAGCAGGCTGAATCACAGCAGACTGAATCACAGCAGATTGAATCACAGCAGACTGAATCACAACAGACTGAATCACAGCAGCTTGAATCACAGCAGACTGAATCACAGCAGGCTGAATCACAGCTCTCATCTCACTCATCAGACACATCTCAACATAAAGAGCTTAAAAGAGCAGGTATAAAAGAATCAGAGAAGAGAATATAATCAAAACAGTGAAAAGATGAGGCTGTAGACTCATTTCTATGAAATGCTCTCAAGGTCACTGAGTGATGTATAAGACAGGATCAGCTGAAATTGCATATTATAAAGCAGTATGAAGAGGTCATCTGAGCTTTTACTGATCACATCAATGTCAGAGTCATGAGAGAATCATATTAAGCAGATGAACACATCATCAAGAGAGAATCATATCAAAGAGATGAATATTCAGACAATGAACTTGTCACTTTAATAACTAAATTCACCTTGCTCACAAGAGATTTCATAAGAAACACTAAACTTCAGAAATCATTTATCACATTTTAATCTTTAATCTTGCTGTCATACTGTGAAGTTCTTAGGAAAAGGGGCGTTTCTTACAAGATTGTTGATCAGATAATTAAACATATCACTTTCTGAGACTGTGATTGAAAAAGACTACTAGACGGCGCCTCATGAATAAATAGCATCATTGCTGATTTAGTCAGTCATGATTGAATAATCTTTCACGTCATAGAATTATTCTTCATTGATGTGTTCTTCAAGCTTTACTCACTTGTTAAGTTGAACTCACATCATTTTCAGATGCACTGTCTCTTACTTACCTTGTCAGTATTCACAATGAGGAAAACTCACAATCAATTCTTAAACATCTCAAAGCAGATGAGTTTGTGAAACATAATTACAATGATTATTTAAGACCTGAGTACATCATTCTCAGCCTTATTTCATCTCTGCTTGATGCATACAACACAACAACTTAAAAAATCTCATATGAATTCTGATCTGATAACAAAGGCAGTGCTGATGAGAAAGCATTAAAATTGATGAAATATTCATCACCCTTGATTACAACTCAGATTGCGTGCCAAAGTCAGTCAAGAGCATATACAAAGTTCATGCTGTTTTTAAGAGCACCTCAGTTGATCTTGATTTTAATGTTGTAAAATTAAAGTCTTTTTAAAGTAATGATCTGTCTCTCACACATCATAATTAAAAGCAGGATTAATTTTTAAATCTAGCATTAAAATCATGTTTCTCAGTTCAGGAGAGCTTTCATAACATGATTAAAAATTCTGTGATGAAGTTTTCAAATGATCACAGATACTTCTGTAATGATTAAACTTTTCTTTTAAATGAAAAAGTCCTCACCTGTGCATTGAGTCTGATTATAATCTTTAAAAAGAATATCAACCTCTTCACTCTTCCTCTCTCAGCTTTCTTATATTCTTTGAGTTGTTCTGAAATTCAAGAGGACATATTATTTCATGAACTTTTATCACAGAAACAATGAAATCATCATGACAATGAGTGTGAAGTTTCCCTGCTTGACACTGACTTTGATGAGGAGGTCATTCATCTTTTCTTAAGTCAAGTCAAGCTGAAGCAAGTCATCAAGTCTTGCATCAAGCTTGATGTGATTGTTCAGGGTGTATTGATGAATGATTCATCAGCATACTCACTTAATGATGAGTCACAGCATCAAATATCTCAATTCATGAATCATAAGAAGCTGAGCCTGTTTAAATTAATATTCACAGCTCACATCTGTCCTCAGGATCAGATCTTAAAATCTTTATAAACTTGATTTCATGATTTCATAGCTTCTTTGTTACATTATTAACAATAATCTCAGATTTCAGGATCTTGAGAAACTCTTGTTGCCTCATCTTCAACATACTTGACAATATGTTCAAGGAGAGTCTTGTCTCAGTCTGTCAGCTCATGCCTGTGATAGCTTGATAAAAGCATCTTTAACAGTGTGAAGGTTTGTTGCAACATCTCACATGAATGATGTAATTTCCACCTTGATCAAGATTTGAGATAATGAATTACCAGATCACCTGCAGATGATGATTACATATCAGCAAAGTACTTCATTATAATTACAGGATGATCATGATCAATCTGATGTTATGATACAAGATATCCTCAAGGGAATTATCATTGATGTGATAAATATCAGATCACATTGTTCACATGAACATCTGCTCCTTTCTCAGACAGAAAATGCAATATTGTGCACAGAGTTCAACAAAGTGTCATCATATTTAGCAACTTGAGAGGTGAAGAATTTGAAACCTTTCAGGTTGAAGCTTCAAGTGATTCAGATGAAGAATACTGTACTCAGCAGGATATCATGATATCAAGGTGACTTTAATCATGCATGCCTCTGTCTTGAGACATGTTTCAAGATGATTCCTCATGATGCAAGTCATTATCATGTCATGCATCATCTGACTGACATCTACTGTGAACTAAGAATGTCAAATGAAGCTGAAGATTTAATGCTTAATGAAGTCAAGCAGTTAAGAGTCTGAGGTAAGCAACATTTAAAATCATTCTGATGTCTGACTCTCCTGTTGGCGGAGGCTTATATTGAGCAAAGAAAGTTAAGTGCAGCTAGAACTGTACTTCAAGAACTTCTCAACATATTAAATGAGATAGCTGATCATGATGTAACTGATCAAGTAGGTCATGTCTGTTTGATGATCAGCTTAACATGCATAAGTTGATATGAATCTCAATGAGATGAAGCCTGTTAAAGTTTAAAGAGCGCACTTGATCTCATTGAAAGATACAAAACCTTTTCAGAAAAGAGCTTTTATATAAAAGTCATCAACATTTTCCTTTTCATTGTTCTTTCTGAGCTTCATCAGTGTTCAGGGGCTGAGAAGACTTTTATGTTAACAAATGATATCCTCTGTGAGCAGGTGCCTCAGCATTTCATGTTAAAAATAAGTTCATATTTTTTAAATTGTCTGAAGTCTGTCTCTCAGTGACCTTTAATCAGTTGAATTTATAACTTTTGTCTTCAAATGATGTTGCAAGCTTATTTAAATATTATAGTGTCAACACATGCTTCTGAAGCGTCAATCAAACATCATGACTTATTGCAGCTCACCATTAATAAATTCTCATCAATCAATGTAGATTTATTAATGTTCAGTCATTCAAAAAACAGTTCCTAGGACACCCTCAGATTTTGTTATAAATTCAATGATGAGGTTCATCATCAAATGAAAGAGGCAAGAGCGCTTGAGGAATCTGAGGTTGAAGATGAAGAAAAGCAATCTGATCAGGTTTAACTTCATGATTTTGTCATGATGATGCATGCTAATGAGCTTTTCAGAATTAAGTCTGAGGCAACAGGCACATCCTCCTCAACTCATAATTATCAATGAAATGAAGAGAAGTTATGAGGTCAGAAAGATTATAAAGTAACTTTCCTTAATATGCTGATTCAATACAGGAAGCCATATGATGCCTTAACAGCAGAAAAACAATCATGAAGCTTAACTTGAATGATATGCACAGCTCAGATGACATGATGAAATGACTGAAAATTCTTGATCACTCAGTACAGTTTTGCAGTCTTCAGTGATAATCATGTCATTAATCAGAATGATAAATTGAAGATTTAAATGATCTGAATGTCATACATGTAGCAGGAACAAAGGGAAAGAGCAGTATTTATGCATTCACTGCATCTTTTCTTCAAATGCACAGGAACATCACTGCTTACCTTTAAAAATTTGAGCTGTACACATCACCACATATGATAAACATACATGAGAGGATTTGCATCAATGATGAGCTAATATCAAGAGAGCTTTTCACAACATGTCTTTTTGAAATCTGAGATAAGCTGTCAGATCAGGTCACACTCAGTTTAAATATTTCTTGATATCTTCAGCTCCTAGCTCTTCTCTTCTTTCATGTGTTTATTGAGGAAAAGGTGAACATGATGATTTATGAAACTCACACTGACAGAGAATTTAATGCAACAAATATTATCACAACATCAATTGTTACAGCTGTTACATTAATTGTAATGAATCATGTTAAGCTCCTTCATTCAACAATCAAAGAAATTGCCTGACACAAGGCAGGAATCTTCAAATCAGGAAGTTTAATCTTTTCAACTCTTCAGAAACAGATGATCACTGCAGTTCTTCAACAGTGAGCAGCAGAGAAAGAAGTTATGCTGAAATTTGTTGATGTTGACTCTACACTTTCAACAAATGTGACAGCTTTAAAGCTCATAATTTAAAGAGTAAATTGCTCTTTAACTCTTGCAGTGATTTATGCATAACTCTCTGTGAAGGCACCTGAAGTGCACAGTCACATGAGAGAGATTTTTACTTATGACCTGAAGCAGTTCTCCTGGTCAGGATGTTATCAGCAAATCAATGATCAGAATTGTCAATGATTTCTGAATGAAGCACATAATGAAATAAGTGTGCAACATACTGTGCAGTGGTTTGCTGAGACTGCCTCAGAGAATCAAAAGTAGGTTATAATGTTTAAATCATTACATGAAATCATATGTTAATAATCTTAGGAACATTGTACCTCTCACATGCATTCTTATATTTAATCATTTCTCAGAATGAGATGATGCAGCTCTCCTGCATTGTATCTTAAAATCCCTACAAGATAACAAACTTCAAATGCAATATGTCATTTTGAGCACATATACTGAAAGATGAGATGACAGAATCAGGATTGATATTTGCTCCTGTAGTAATATAAGGAAGAAACAAAGTTAACTCATTCTGCAGATAAAAACTTGCAAAACTGCTTCTCATCAGAGGTTCAAGAGCATTATACTGAGGTTTAAAAGAACTTTGATCCTAAGATCATAGTATCATGTGAATGAACAATCAAGAAAGCTTTAAATCAGGTTAAAGAAATCAATAATCAAAACAACAGCATGTAAACTTTGATAACAGAAAGTCTGCACTTGATCAGTGATGCACTTTATCTCTTAAAGTCTGCATAAACTTGAGTTTAATTCAATCAACAAGGCTACTTCTAACATCAATTTCAAGTCAATGACTGTGAGTGAATGATGTATCAAAGCACAGCAGCAGGTCAGCAGTTTGAGCAAGTGCATGAAAGATACTCATTGCATGAAGCTTGACTCATGAGTGTGAAGAGTCATTGTATGATTCAGGCAGGATTTATTAAATTCAGTAAAGCTCATTGATCTGTGACTTTAAGGCTCAGAACAAGCGGGAGTAGTTCATGAAGTCATGTCAAAAATAGAAGGAACAGATTAAGGAAGAACTTTACAGAAGAAAAAGTGATGAAGGTGACAATATTAATTTGCTGCATTAAATAAAAGTGATTGACTGTTGTGATCTTCTGATTACAATTATATAATCATATTAAAAACCTTTAAGGTCTGAGGTCAGCTCTGAGCAACATACTTTAAAGAGTTTCACTAAACCACTTAAAGTTTAGCAGGAGGTCAGGATTAAGTCATTTTAATCTTAATCACACCTTACTTCACTGTCAAGTATTTTTTTAAAAACTGATCACATTTAAATTCTGACATCCCTGATAGCCCTGAATCTTTGAAGCAAGTCAACTTAAGAATACTGTGAAGATTTATCTTTATCAGAGTAATCTTTGTGCAAGGCTCACTCAATTCTTTCATTAACTGCCTTTCTTAGTCAAGGTTCTTAATCACATTCATGAATGATTTTCTCCTTAAGAGAGTCACTCAGGTGAAGCTTTTCAACTGAAAGTACATGACTGATGCATGAGGTGATGTGAATAAGAATGAGGTTCAGAATCTGATGAGGGAAGAAAGTGATGAGACTTGAAAGAAACTCAAATGACCTCAAGGCCTGAAGTTTGCACAATTTCATGAGAGACTTGATGTGGTGTGTAATAATTATTTAAACATATGTTTAGTCATCTTCCTGATTGTTAGCAGAACTTGAACAAATGTTTTAGCCTTCTTGAAAAGAAAGTCTTGAAGTCACTGTTAGTTGAGAAACAGCTAGCTCTTTTCTTAAGAATGAAATCAAGCAGCAAAAGTTGACATTCACAAGAGCATATGCAATTGATATAAATTTGAGTCTCATTAGTTGAAGTCTCCCTCATAACAGAGTTATATACTATATATCAGAGCTCTCATCATCATATTACTGATACATCAATCAATAACACAATTCAACCTGAAAATGCTCTTCTCTTTGATGAACATGTCTGGAGAGAGTGATCTGTGAAAGGAGATGATGTAATTCTTATGAGAAGATACAAAGTAGAGCTGAAATAAAAATTAAAGAAGATGACAGATGACATTGTTTAATGACATTAACATTTTCATCTGCACACAATGAACCTGATGACCTTTCAGCGTTTAGATTGTAAACATCATGAGGATGATGTTTTCAATGTTGAGGAGCTTGTCAATGTCAATGTATTCTTCAGTCATCAGATCATCATAATAGTACTTTCATGTTTCACACATGACTTCAGAAGTGATTATATGTTATAAATGATAAGACTTGTCTTCCTGCTTATCAGATGTCTCTTGTGTATCATTCATGATAAATATCACCACTGAGATACCTTTCACTGAGTATATTAATTCTGAGCGGTAACTGAGAGCTTCACAAATCTCAATATACTTATACTGTTAGCAAATCTTCAAACATGTCAGTATCTTTCAACATATGTTAAAGTATTACACAGCAGAGAGCTCAGGAGAGATGATATGAAAAGATTTATTTAATGAAGTCACTCAGAAAAGCCTTTCATGTACTTCAATTGTGCTAAATGATTCACAAAGTAAGGAATGCTTTGACTTTTCACTTCAGCAAATTTATTGTACTGAGTGACTGTTCAGCCCTCTGCTTAATTTAGTACTTGCAGTGTGCTGTGATGAATGAAATCACTTACAGACAGTGAAGAGCCCTGTTGCATGAAAACCTCAATCATGCATAGATAATGCATTTATCAATCAATTCACTTAAATTGCTTCATAATGCAAGCGCTGAAGGTTCTTTAAGTCAGAATCACTTACTCAAACTCTCATCACCTCATTGACATGATCCTCAGAGATCTCATGATGTAGCAAAACAACACACAAAGATATAAACAGGAGACTCTGAAATCATATTATAATGACTGAAGATTTGCTTTCATGAGTGTACACTTTCATGATATCAAGAAGTGCATCTTTTTAAGATCATTCATTTCTGTCTGAGTAAGTGCTGCCATAAAGAACTGTATCTGTCAGCACACTGAATGATGATTGATGACACAGCAGTTCATCACGTGTAGTACTTAAGTCAAAGATGTTTATCCTCTTTCATCACTTGTCTGAAGATGAAACTTGTTTCAACATCTTCACTGCCTCCTGCCTTTATCAAATTTCTGACTTTGTGCATTAAGACTTCATGCAAGCCTTCTTCTGAGGACGCTCAGAGTTGTAATGAATGAATTGAAGCTGAGGTCTGACATTAAGCAGTTTTGCAGGCAAAGTGTGTGTTGAAGTTGAGTGAAAGTCATTGTGACTCTCACTCAATGCGCTTCAAGGTGATAGTGAAGGATGTGAAGGTGAAGGTGAAGACTATGTTGAGGATAAAAATATGTGACAAGATGAGCATCTCTGGACAGGTTTTCTCAAATAAGTGATTTTTGACTTCAAATAACAAATGTAATCCTGCACACAGCCCTGAAATCTGTCAAGGTGTTGTTGATTCATAATTAATGAAAACTTTCTGATACCTCTAGAAGAGAGCAGATTAACATTTATCTCTTCATGTGATAATCTGACAGTTATGACTCATGCACAGTGACTGTATCTGAATAAACTTAACTTTTACACAGCTGCTTAGTCAACTCCTCACAAGAATACACTGCATGTGACAAGCTGTGCAAGCCTGACTTGTTGATATTCTTACAGTGTCAGAAGATACAACAGAGATGCTGACTGTAAATCTGTATAAATCATTGAGCTTTATGATTCTACATGTGAAATGATCTTTCTCCCTATGAAAGTTGTGAAGATAATTAAGCATTAAAATATGTGACAGAGTTAAGCACCTGTACAGAAGTTAAGTTTATTCAGGTACAGTCACTGTGCACAGATCATAAACAAGAGTTCAGAATCAAAACACAATGAATCTGAAAATCATGATGCTGAATATTGAAAATCAACATTAAGAGTAACTCAGATTAAGATACAGACTTCTGCCTGATTGAAGAGCCTTTTTTCAGCTGTTATCTTTAATGAATCAGCGTAAGAGTATCTGTGCTTCAAGATAGAAGAGATGTGATGAACTTATCAACAATGTAATGATCTGAGCACGCTGATGTTTATAATCCTGACACTTGAGTACATGAGAGGCTTTCATTCAATGTGATGCAGCTTGTACCACAGAGTAAGTTATCCTGAATGAGTAACTCTCATGAGGGATGTTTAAAGTGAACTTATTCCTTTGTGTGGTAATTCTTGTGCTTTAGATTTTTAATATTATGTGTATGCCTTGTTGCATTGTTGTGAAATCTCAGCCCTTTTCATATTTTTCTTTATCATGATGATCTTAATTCCTGCGCATGTTATTATCTGTGTTGTGAATTTGCTACTTGCTTCATTGCTTTTCATGACAGAGCATCATACTCAGTCAGATAATTCATACTGACTGTTGCAAGAGATCTCTTATATTCTTATATTAGCATCTGATGTTGTTCTTGTGATTTTAAGTGTCATTACAGCAGTTAAGAGTAAGCGCTGTGCTGTTGTGAAGAATTCAAGCAACTGATTAAATTTAAGAAATTGTTTGAACTTAGTTACTGATATATTGCTTCACTGATTCATATCATGTCTGAACTGAGTTGAGGTAATTCTTTATTATCATCTTATCTCCTGTGAATCTAATGATCACTAGGCCATGTGAACATTATGACTCAGCATGAGGAAAAACATCAATCATCTGAGCTGTTGAACTGTCTCAGTCATGCTTCTTTCATTTTCATGTTTATCATTTCTTGCCACGTAAGTCTTCTCTGATTCAAAAGTGAAGGTTGCATTTACTGATACTCAGTTATAACAGGTGACATGATGACTTCATATTTAAAAATGTTCTTGTTGTGTGCTGTCTTGAATATTTTTTAATTGTAGCATGATATTTCTTTCTCATATTCTTGTCATTCACCTGAAACTGACAAGATTTTTTCATGAGATCCTTTTCATCTAGCAGCAGATGATAAGTACTTTTGAAGTGTTTATCTTTTTATTTTATAATTATGTGCTTGAGGGTTACCTTTCTCCTGCTAGGATTATTTGATGAAATTGATCAGCATTTACTTTTAAAGGTAGGAAAGATGCTCTTCATTGAAACATGAACAGCTGTTAACAGCATTATTGAAAGATGTTTATATCACTCAACATCATATTTCATCCTGTGATTTGAATCAGGTTCATACCTCAGCTGTTTACAAAGTGACAGAACAATGAAGTTCAAGTTTTAAATAATTACTTCAGATGACTCTCAGTTACACAAAGTGCATCAGTACATCTTAAATTTACACAAGATTTTCACAACTTTCTGCAACAGAGCTGTGAGGCAAGTGAGGCTCATGATCAGGCAGTGACACTTTCAGAGTCAAAAGCAGCACAAGATAAGTCAGATAACTTAATTGAGCAGAACAGAATCATGATGAAGTTTAACAAGTTGTCTTTATTGATGAGGCAAAAGAATCATGAGATGTTTTAATTACATGTGTAGTGTTACATGATCTCTTTTCCTGTCACAACAACAAGTTCATTGTTTTTCTTCATGACTTGAGTGTAAGCTCTGTTTTTTAATATCATACTTTGAATCTTTTTTCATCCTGCACGTCCCTGTGTTTCTATGAGTGAGAAACATGATACAATTTATTTATAAAACAAATCACACTCCTTCTTCTCAGAGTGATTAATTATCATGATCAGGAGACATTCCTGAGTTTCACACATAAAACATACTCATCTTGACATAACAATTTTCTTTGAACCTTGCTTATGCTCATGACTGTAACAGTAGTGATGGCATCAGCCTGTCATCATGCAACGCTCATGATCACATCCATAAATTGTTTTGATGTAGTTGCACATTGTGATGATTGTTAACAGCATCCCGGTGATGATCAAGCAAGGTGAAGGAGAGAGCATGAAGATTATGCAGAAATGATGATTCAATACACATATAATCATCAGCTATCAATCATTTTGAAAATCATATGAATTGCATCAAAGTCAAGAATTCTTCACACCTGACAGTGATAATCAGTCATAAATTGCAGAGGAACACTCTGTTCATGCTTGAAGTCATAAAGATCAGGCAAGCCTGCTCAACAGGATTCAAGATATGCATTCATGCAGTTGCATGTCATCTGCAGAGTGATGATGACTGCTTGCATCTCATTAATGATTATTGTTCATGAATGGTGAAGGTGAGAGTGAGGTGAGGGAGATCACATGTTATTTCATTTTTATTACTTCATTGTAGTAATTAAAGTGAAATAGTGTAAATTAAATCTTAACCTCTGAACCTGTCTTTTAGTGTTTCCTGTAATCATGTCACTCATTAATATTCAGTTTAATACCTAGTTGTAGGTGAATTGAATATTAGTGAGTGTCACAGGTATCAGTGAACAGAATGATTCAATATGAGAAGACTTTTTGATCATTGTTATTCTTTATGCTGTTGAATCTACATGAGTCAAAGCGCCTGCTATGTACATGTCTCAATCAGGGAACTCTGATCAGTTTATACTTAATTTGTACCCTGCTGAAAGCTGCCTAGCTATGTAACTGCAGCTATTCATGTGAGAGAGTTCACATTCACTCTAAGAAGTCATTTCACAGTTCAAGATCACATTTTAGTGAGTGCTGTATAATAAGACTGTTACCTTGCTTACTGCATGCACTATTCTTAATTCTCAATCTGTGATGACTATGAATACATGTTTATTTCATAAATCAATCACTTCACCTTCTTCTGTTCCATTAAATATCTCTTTACTTTCACTCAGGTGGGAGACTGAGGCAGAGCAAATATTACAAAACAGTAATAATCTTAAAACACTTGAGCTTGCCTGTCAGCTGACTCCTCATGAACGTCAGGACTTTCCCTGATTTTTGTTATCACAACAGAATACTTCTTTAATTAATAATGTCTTGAGCTCTCTTCCTGTGAAGGAGAATGATACTCATTATCACTTAAACAAAAATGAGAAGGTCAAGGAGATCATGAGGTTAATAAAATCATCATCATCTCATGATTGAAATAGTGATTAAGTACTTCTCAGTGCAATCTCTGTCATAGGTGTGAGCAGCTTTGCTGAGGCAATCAACTGAGAGATTTGCACAGTTTTTTGCCAGATTCCTTTTTGATTGTTGATAGAGAAAGCACTTGATTATACCTCAGACCTCATGAAAGACTTATTGAGTGATGTTTATAATGTCTGCAATCAACTACTTCAACACTTTGCTGAAGTCCGTCAGCAGACTAATGAATATGAATCAGTCAAGAATGTAAGTTTCCTCTTTGTACTCACACATAATGTGTTTAACTGTGATGATAAGCACTATTCAATCAACATTCTTTGACATACTAAGTTGTATGTAATGATTTATCACAGTTCTGCGCTTTATCAAAGCTGTTTAAAGCTCTGAGCTTCATCTTTAACTCAATTAAGGAACTGTTTACCACTTAAAATTAAACCTTTATTTGAACACTAGAGCAACTTGTGATGTTGAAGAGGCTCTTTGAGGAAAATATCATATATTCAGTTAATGTTGACTGAAAAAGCTCACTTTCAAATTTCTTCTGTTTGAAGGATATTATCAGCCAAGGTTCAAATTAACTGTTGTGTGAGGAAGCACTTTGAAATCTTAAGACAAAGGGTCAGAGCTTATAACTTTAATGCTTATTGAAGGAGATAACAGTTTTTATTTAAATGATGTATACAACTGCTTCCTTTTAATCACAATACTTAAATACTGACATATGCAAGCCTCCTATGCAGCTCACCGTCCTCAGGGATGAATCATGAGACTTGAAAGAACTCATTATCAAAGCTGTTTCACAAGATGCAAAGACAGCAAAGTTAAACCTGTCATTTTCAGTAATGTGACCTTCACGTGATTCACATTAAAGAGATTAAGTTGACTTGTTTCTGCTCTGACTGCAACAGGATGAGCATCAGGCGATTTGTTATTTAATAAACAACAATGCAGAAGAAGAAAAGAGTGATTCAGATTAATTCTCAGCTTTTAATGAATGATTCAGCTGTATGTGTGATGGAGGCTCTCATAGGCTTTGAAGTTAATTGAGCGCAAGGCTCTTAATTGTAAGGCTGTTGAGGGTGGCAGGATTCAGAGGTTTATTTGAAGTTAAATAAGTATGACTGTATGTTAAGAAATACAAATCAACATCAACATGTGACCTACCTTGCAGTCATTGAATGGCAGCAGCACTTGATGATGACATCTTACTCCTTAAACCTCTCCTGATTTCTCTCTGTCACTCACAATGGCCGCTGAACAGTCCTTCAACTACTACATATCAGAAGGAATACAAGAACTGAACTGCATTGCAATTATCATTATTCAACTACAGAGGGTCCACTGAGAATTTAAAAGAATTTTATAATCTCACTTTAACTTAGTGAGCAAATTGCAACATCAGACGCTGTGAAGAAATTCATAATCAAATTAATTAAATCTTGTCTCCTTTCAGCGCTGAAGTAGCTCATCTTTGAATGCTTTAAGCTTTAAATCCCCTGAAGTTCAGATCTGTTCAATAAACAGAGATCATCTTTCATCTTTCATCTCTCATGCTGTCATTACTGTTGTCAACTTCACCTTCATCACTCTCACTGCCTTCACAACACACTCTGCTCATCATGCTTCTTCTTTTCACAGCATCACAGCTGAGGGCTGTCATTGAATGCAGTAACTACTAAGGATTCAATCAGACTCTGAAAAATAAGAATGTTCATCTGCTGCTGTTGAATATTATTCAATGAATTGACTGACTCATAAAAAGAAGTGGGAAATGCCTAACTATAAGGTCATGAGTGAGGGGCTTGAACCTTGAAATTCACTCTGAAATTTGACTCCTGAGAGCTGACAGTAATTAAGTTCAACAATTGCAGACCTGATTAATTCACTTAAGAATGTTCTTCTTATAAAGGTGTCACTCACTCTTTATGAGGAAAAAGGTCTTAAGGGAACACTGTGAGTGATTCATTTTTATGTAAAAGTTGACGGTCAGCTTCTGTGTTTGTTGACAGGACAATTTTAATATTTTATAAACATGACAGTCTTGTCTTCTGCCTAGTGCTTCACTTCCTCACCCTTGCGCTCAATGATGATGCTTTTGAATCTGAGCATGTTAAATGCCTGAAGGACATCTGCAGCTTGAACATCCTCAAGCTCAAGATAAGTCTTCAGCTGTGCTGAAAAGAGTCAATGAAGGACATCTCAGTCTTTTGACATGCAGAACAAACTGCAAAAGGGACTTTTATCTCATCTATCAAGACATTGTTTTACTTTATGTTTCTTTGACGTCTCTTACAGCTTGAGAAGGCCGCCGGCTTTCATGATTCACTTAACTCATACCCTCAGAAGGGGTGCAGGCAACACTTGAGGCATTTCATCAATTCTTCATTAAATTACATAAACTTATTGATTAATGATATCAACTCAATTTACTCCTGTCTAGTATGAAGTAGCTTGTCTACAGATTCATAGACATGCTACATAAGTTCTTCAGTCAATACATGAAGTACTGCACAACATTATGACAGGGCCTATTTAATGTAATGAAACACTGATGAAATACCTCAAATATTGTGTGAATGTCATTCATACTTTGACTCACAGTATACATCTGCTGACCTTTGCAAGTGATACTCCTTGTTCAATGAGTTCTTTTTTTGTTTCATATGCATCAGATCTTTATCATTTTATCAGTTTTAAATATTTCTTCACTGTCTCCATCAACATGATTACACATTGGCAGAGGTTTGCTGTTTGAAGAGATTCATGAATTCCTTCAGGTAATTCATGAGCTGTTTATTTGTCTCATAAGTTGATTAATCTCTTGTCTTTGCTCTTGCCTCTGCTGATTCATTTACTGCCTCTGCTGATTGAGCTGCTCTTTCAGTTGATCATGTTCTCTTTGTAGCTCTGATTCTGTTTTGCTGATAATTGATGAACTTTAATGTTTCAGCAGAAGATTGATCTGACTCTTTAATTTGACATTGTCCTGCTTTAATTGATTATTATTTTAACTCTGCTGATTAACTTCCTTCTGTAGCATGACCTTCAGTGATAGCTTCAGTTTCTTGAATCTCACATTGCCTTGAGATGAAGGAGCACTTGTCATTAGCTTTTATAAATCAGATAAGTCAGATTCATTTTCAGTGTTAACAATTGAAATGAATGACTTGAACTCTGAATCAGGTAACTGAATGATAGCGTTTTGAATTCTATTCAAGTGAATCAGGATGAATATGTCATATATCTTTCAAGTGAAGTTGTAAGCTGTTCATTTCTCTTTGCCGTCCTGATCTCTAACGCTGTACTCTTGAATAAGATATCAGTGAAAGGTAGTTTTATCTTCATCAATTAAAGAATAATGATCATATATTCTTATCATTGCATGATCATGTGAGATCAAAAAACAAAGAATCTTCTGATGAAGATTCATTAATCAGGTAATCATTTGATTCTCTTAATAAAAATCCTTCCCCTCTGAAGCTTTTTGATAAAGTTGAACAATAACATCAACTGTCATACTGATGTTATGAGCATTCTGCCAGTCTGCAATATTTAGTTCATTTTCACCACACTTGACCTCACACATAAGAAATGAGAAGTAGATATTTCCTGTAAACAGCATCACCTTTGCTGAAGAAGTATATGACTTCAATCTCTGAACTTCATCATCAGTAAATGCAGATGATATCAATTCAACTGCATAATCAGGTTTTGAGTGAGGATCAGCAAGGCAAATGCACTTTGTTTAATCTGCACTAATCTCTTCAGTCAAATACTGAAGATCTTGAACATCATGTGTATGAAGAAGCTCAGCTGAAGGGATAATTAATGACATAATATCTTTTACAACTCTTGCCTCATTCTTATTATGCACTTTCTTCAGAGTAATTCAAAAGGAGCTATCCTGAAAAAGAGAATGCTCAGGAGATTCATATTCATCACTGAGCAAAATGACACATAACTCTTTGCAGATATCAGAAATGATAGCTTAACTCAGAGATTAATACATGAAGATATCAGCCTTCACAAGAACACTCTCATACTCTGAAGAGTAAGCAAGTGAGTTTTCATCATCTTTAATGCTTTAAGTATAACTCATATCAGAAGAGGAATGTTTCCTAAACAGCTGTTGATTCATGTTTAAATTCAACTTGAAATATTCCTCAGGCCAGGTTCCTCACTGAGTTTAATAATTGATTGCATGATCACTTTTATTGCTGATACTGCTTGCCGCTTCCTTGTCTTCAACAGCACAGCTTGTCAGTGAGATTCATGCTCATTTTTCAATAAGTTCCTCTTGAATTTGTGAAGTTGAATATTCAGCTTCTTGTGATTGCTTTCATTTTCACTCAAGTTCTCCACCTGTTTTGAGCTCATTTTGATAACACGGCTGTTTGAATTCCTCAGGTTTAAAGTTTAAGATGAATCTTTGTGACCACTCTAGAGACTCTGTGGCTTTGAGAAGAACAGGTGAACTTTGTGAGTTCTTGTTTTATATTAACTTTAAAGTAGAACACAAGAGATAGTCTACATACCTCTTCACTGAGAGTGTTGCTCATTGATGAAGAGGGAGCTGAGTGTTTTAACTCAGTGTTCTTGTCTTTACTTTTTTTTCACTGATGTAGTGTCTCTTTCTGACGTGCACCTTCACAGATAAATCTTTGTGAGCGCTGATTCTTTTCTAAGAACATCACATCAGGTTTTAAAGATTATCACCTCTTCTTCTTGATAATTGTCTTCAGTTGATTCATGGTCATGATGATTGAAATGAAGAGAGGTAAAGAATGTCTTTAATGTTGCTGCTGACTTGAAACAGGACTGAGTGCGCTAATCTTAATAAAAACATTAACATCAATACATTACTTCATTATACATATCATGAATGCAGGTCTGCATCCATGGTAATTAATATTCAGTTAGTAGGTGCACTGAATATTAAGTGTGATGACATGATTACTGACTTTTTGTTATGATTTTCAACCTCATTAGTTGCTATTCTATATATGATTAACACTACACTACAGAGAAACTGCTAAATGTCTTAAATCTTATGATGAGGTTTGTAGTCATGTTTCATGTTTAATTTAAAAACTCTTGAGTGCTTCTTCCTTTACCATCATGAGCTGTCAAATCATCATGACAATCTGTGTAAGGTAAGGTACTTTATCATACTTACTGATCTTTCCTAATTGCCAGACCAAGTGAGTTCACCATGTGTGAGTTGTGAAGTCATCATAGCCTCAGATCAGTTGTTGTGAGTTTAACAACTGAGTCACTTTTTCAGAGCACTGACTCAGACCTGTCACTTCCATGCTTGACAAGCTGCTGTGAAGGGGAAATTGATACTAGTCTTTCTTCACTTAGCTTGATGAGAAGAGCTGTTTTAAAAGCAGGTTGATGTGTCAGGTTCTGTAATCATTCACAACATCTGAATTTCTTTGTTGCAGTGTCAATTGTGCACTGTCTGAATTGTCTGAGGTCTGAAAGAGTAAATCAGTCATGCATTGCCTCTCTTTGAAAATGTATATCAGTTGAGGCTTCACATATTCAGACACAGCTTCAGAGCGTTGCCATTTAATTTACAGATGTCAATTGTATTGAAATAATCAACTTATAACTCAGTTTTCAGGAGATGCTGTTGATGAGCTTTCTCTCACACAATTTAAGCTATGAGTTTTAATGACAGACATGAATGTTGCTGCCTACAGCTTTCATGACTGAGTCATACTTATCATTGATCTGCTGTGTTGTCTCTTTGTGAAGTACTTTGATTTTCTCATAATCATAACAGAGAGTGACCTGTTTCTTGCTGAGGATGATCAGGACTCATGAGTCTTGAGTTATGCTCATGTGACTGAGAAGATTAATGAGGGCACTTTTAAATGAGGTGTTGAGGTAAGCAGTCAGAATGATCTTCTTAACATACTGATTGACATAGTATTTATTATAGATGTCTGCATGAGAGTGACTCATGATCTTGTTGTGCTTCACAGTTGTAGTGACATTTAACTCACAGATTGATCAGCCCTGAATTCATGTCAACAGTATGTCAGAGTAATACTACAGAAACCACAGTGAAGAGTTAAAATCAACATGTGAGAAATGTTTGAGTTCAACATCCTGAGGTTTCAATTTCTTGTAGATACCTCAAGAGCATACACATCTTCAGTGTTTCTTTCAACAGATGTATATATCACACTGTTAAAGCTGCTTTCATTTCACTCACTTCAATCTGCAGTGTTACAATGAAAGGAGAATGAAAGTTTAAGTGTGCAAGCATGATGATCATATCAAGAACCTCCTTGTGATATAAATTACTACACTTTCAGACTTTTATGATGAATTTGGCCTTGTTAACTTAAATCAACAAGTTTTGATTGAGAGAGATCACCTGAGTTCCCCTCTGTGAAAAAGGGGAGGGTGGTGTGTCACATGTTTAAATTCAAGATCATGCCTTGATTTGTGTGCTTCACGGCTGATGATGTGCATCTGTAGATCAATAATGATTCAATTTCACAAGATGTGACTCATCAGTCATGATGTGAATAATGTTCATCAGCACTTTGATGTTCCTGCAGCACATAAGGGTTACCCCTGTGAGGTTTTCTCTGCAGTTGCTCAGGTAAGCACCTTAACATCTCTGCACTCTGTAATGTAGAGGGTGATCAGTGCAGGAATACTAAGAGTGCAGGTAAGCTTCTGAAGCCTTAATGCTGTACAGTAAAAAAGTTGATCAGCTTTTACTGTACAGCATTAAGTCTGTTCTGATTAAGATCACTCTGAAACATCTTCTGTGTTTTTTATCTCACAGTCTTCATCATATCTTCTCTCTGATTATTTCAGCGTGCTCAACTCATTCCTGCTCAGTCTCATCATAATCATGCATCCTTTGACATTTGACAGCGCACTATGACTATCAGCTCAGCATCATTAAACATCAAGATCATCATTCAAGAATAAGTAAGACTCTGAAAATGATTAATCTTGAAGAAGTAAGTTCATCATCTAGAGAATTAATCACATTAATCATATTATCAGTTCAAAGCTGCTTATGAGTGTTTCCTTGAAGGTCACTCTGTTGAAGAAACAAGAGCACTTTTGTGAAAATGAATCACAGATCTTATAAGAGAGTCATCTTCTGCACAAAATCATTTAATTGTATCACTCATCATTATTAACATTCTGAAGCCTGTGATTGAAACATCTTTGCTGAAGTCATTTGATGACATCAATGATGAGCTTCTTTCTGTGACAAATTCACCTTTTCCTGTATCAGGTATATTATCTCAGCTGATTAAAGAATTGAGACCCTCCTCAGATTGAATATACAGTCAGCCTTATTCATGAAAGGGAGTCAGCTTGATTAATTTATATGAGTTTGAAAGACAACTGTCTTCAATATCTTCTGAATTTCATCTTATTGATGTTGACTTCACATTAAAAGCAGCATCAAAGCTTCCTTTGTGTCAAGAAATCATGCAGCAGCAAGTGTTTTTCAAAAACAGTGATCATAGTATCTTGATTGTGAATAATGATTTAAATGAATCATAAGAATTAAGCTCCTCAGTGAAAACATTTGCTGTGTCATGCTTCTCAGCTCAGGATTTTAATCATCAGTTGAGTGATCTGAAGAAGCTCTTTGAGTCATATCTGACATGACTGAAACATGATGAGACTGCACATAATTATTTAAATGTCATGTCACACTCCTCTGACCTTCACAAGAACTTGAGCCTTTCAGAGATAAGTTTTCAGTCAGGTAATTAATTATTGAGCACTGCTAAGCATTTTCCTGACATTCATTTAAGTTATATTTATATATCTTCTCCCTTCAGCTCAGCATTCTGACTTCACACTGAAGATTTTAACCTGCCATTCATCAATGTATTATATGATGGAGACTCAAAGCTCTGAGTAGTAGTTGATTCAAGTTCAACAAGTCAACTGAAAAGTCTTTTGATGAAGGACCTCAGGATAAAACCAGATTACAATTAATTTATTCAGCATTAAAACCTTCTTTCAAGGCCCTCATTGTTATGCACATGAGGCATTAAATTTAAACTTGTCCTTCAGACATCAGGGTGTCTGATACTGATGCAGCCTCATACTTATCATTACAGGGTGAATCTCAGAGTCAACATAACAGAAGTGATCAACTACACTGACTTAATGTGAATTGTGCATTCATTATACAGAGAATGCTGACAAGACTTATTCTGTTCATCTGCTGAGCCCCTGCATGTATCTGACATGAAAATAAGAAAGCTCAGGTCACTCAAGATTAATACATTCTGAGAAGATTCAATCTCACTTAAAAAGGCATGATCATACAGAAATTAAACCTCAAAAAGCTCTGTTGTTCAGACATCAGTTAGAAACTTAAAAAGATTAATTAATGTTCATGCATGTCACTCAATGCCACAGGATTTCACTCCATCAAGTTCAAGTTCATTGAGCAAGAAACAGAATTGTGAGAAGGTGACAACATCAAAGGTTCATACATAACTGTTGAAGTACAAGATATTGTCAGTGATATCTTCATTATTCAGACTTTAATTGACACGGCAACAGAAGCTGTCACTAGATATTGATGATAACTCAATGATGTGTTTTTTTACAATCACATCATCCTCTTTTTTAATTGAATTTACATCATCATCTTCTCTGTCTGAGCTTGCATCATTATTTACTTCACTCATGTTTACATTTGAAAGTCAATCAGGCTCTCTTGTGACTGCAGAAGTTGAAGATGATGAATAAAGCAGCTGTCCTTTCAACTTAATTAAGTCATTAAATGCTTGCACTGATGACTTGTCAGCAACTCCTCAATTGAACACATCTTCATCACTTGTTGCTGAGCAGTCATTGTATGTCATAGAGGACAGGCAGGATCTGTCAGAAGTTGTAAAGAATAATTATTTATCAACATTGAATGAGTTTACTGACACTTTCAGGCTTTCAGCTATCAAGCAGGAAGTGCAGGAGTGTATAAAAGTTGTGATAAAGTCATGCTTAAAAACTCAGAGGAAGAATGCAGTCATGATTGAGTCTGAGAAAAAGCATATACATCATCTTCAGAATGACCTGATGGCTGTGACTGAAGAATGTGTGAAAGGGTTTAAGCAGGACTGCACTTTCATGTTTAAGCTTAATTGTATTATTCAAGAGCTGTCAGTTCATTTCTCAGAAATTACAAAAGAGGACTTGAAGCCTGTCATTCATTTCATTACTTATAAAGAGCTCATGATAATTTCATTAAATCAGGTTCCTGATGAGCAACATGCTGTGATTACTCTCTTAATCATTGATTTTTAATCTCAGTGTGCTCTGAGTACATCTGTTGAGCCTTCCTCTCACAATGTTCCTTCAGTTCAGAGGATTGAGTGATGAATTGAATTCATCAAACACAATCATTTAAAGTTTGATCACAACAGCTCAAGGTTGTTCATATCATTCATTCTCAACCCTGAGAATGTTTATTCAATTTTAAGATGTTTTCTGTTAAATTAAGCTTCACCTGCAGATTCCTGACTCAATGATGACATCATTATGTTCATGATTCAGTTGCTCTTTCTAACTTTGAGCAATGTGAATATCATTGACTCTCTAATGATTGAGGCTGCATTTACAGGAAGCAACCTCACACTGCTCAGATATGATCTTAACACTGAGCTTATTCTTTTGCCCTGTCATTATAAGGACCACTGATGTCTTGTTGTAGTAAAAACTTTGCTATCAGCCCTCATGATTTACAATACATTCAAGCAGCATAATTCAAGAACACAGTTTGTGTATAATCAGTTCTCAAAGAATCTCTCTGACCTACAGCTCAAATTTGAAGAGGTATGCATATTAAATTACTGTATTTAAACATCATCAGATTAATAATGTTGAGTTAACTTTATCCTGAGCTTGTTGACATCTGAAATTATGAAGTGTTTACTATTGCCTGTGCTGAAGCACTCTTACACTTCAGGGTTTTGTCACATAATGACTCATTAACTTAAAGCTCTGAGTGATATATATTAAGAAACTACTTCAGCAATTTCACAGTCAAATTGTTAACTCACATTTTGTCAATCAACTGCATCAGCATGTTTTCACTTCTTTACAAAAGTGATCATTCCCTCTCAGCAATGATTCTATCATTTCAATTATGAAAAGATCATGATGCTCATTGTTTCTTGAGGTATCTGTTGTTATGAACAAGAACTGCTGCTGAAATCTAAAGACTCTGAGTTCAAATTGAGTTTAATTTTACAGCATACAGGTGAATTCTACTGAGCTTTCATTAAATGAGATTTATCACATTCTTGCTCTTGCCTCAGTCATTGTCAGCTCTCAGGTGCTACTTGATGTTGTTGATTTATATTGAAGCATGTCAGATCACTTATCAGAGATGAAGCAGAAGATGAATTAAACAGTTAAAGCATATTAACTGTATAATCATGCTGAGGCTTCTCTTGTCAGTAATCATGTTCAGTAACACAGGCTGATCATCTTTCTGTATCAGTAATTCAGGGCTTTACATGAGTATTATCAGTACAGACTTACTGAAAACAGAAAGAATCATTATCTGAAAAATTATAAACCTTTCTTATCTACACTGTCAATTTGCAAGTCAAAGAACTCAACATCATACACACTTAATGCTCTTGTTGATGATTGTCACAACATAACAGATGTGGAACTCAACGCAAAATATTATCAAGAGAAATGAAACAAGATCAAGAAGCTTAAAGATTAAGAAGAAGCACTTTTCAACTTTAATGAGCAGTTCAAAAAAGAATATGAAAGTATTAAAGTATGAAGACTTTTGCTCATGAGAAGAATCAGAAGCACTTTTAATGAAAATGTGTATATCAATTTAAAACAGTAAGCTGTTGACTCTGTCATTATTAACTTTGATAAATTAACTCTTATAAGTATCTTGAGCTGCAAGACAAGAAACTAGAAATCTTCATGAAGACTGTGAAGCAGTTACACTTCAAGCTTGAACTCTTGTGTCTTCAAGCTGAAAAGCATGATTGATTGTTCTTTGAAAGTTATGATCATCTTAATTTTAAACTAAAATTGAAAAGCATGAATCCTGATATTATTGTTAATGAGCAGCTTGACTCTCAACTTCTGCTTACCTGTTTTGAGACTTCATAAATTTCTTTAATAGCAGTACTCTTTAAACTGCAGATGAAGCTCTGATATGCTTTGTAATTATATGATTGAGTTTCTCAGGTTTTGAATGACATTGTGTGCATACAGCCTTCACTTTATATATTATTATGTTCTCTCTTGTCATCATATGAAGCTGTTGTGACTGCTGAAAGAGATATCTGTTGATTTAATAATCAGCTTCACATTTTCTTTTAAGATTAATCTCAAGCATCTTCTTCTGTTGCAGCTCACCTGATGCATCATCTTTCATGATTGCTCATTGATCTCACTTTTAATTCAGTCCCTCTCACCTCTTTAAGCAGCAAATTATCAGCACCTCATTTGACATGTGCTGTGTAAACAGGCGTCAACATCATCAAACATGATGTTTAAGAGTAATTTGATTGTAGAACAAGTAAGTTTTAATTTAAATACAAGAAAATCACTCCTCTTCTCTTTCAGTTCTTTAAGTGATTCATCACACAGAGATTCTTGATCACCTCTTAATCACAAGATACTCATTGATCACCTCTCTGATGACAAGAACTCACAGAGGGCTGCTTAAAGAAGTTACAGTCATTCAGATTATGAATATGCTCTGAGGTCTTGCTGACATGATTCACAGTCATGATCCTCACGTGATGAATCACCTGCATTAAGACTGAGCAGCTGATGATGATGTGAGAGGACTTTTAATGCTCTTAAGCATGTTTCTCTCACCTTTCAGCTTGTGATCTTCCTCAGAGTGAAGATGATAATGAAAATACTCTGTTTACTGATCTTTCTTCTCTCTTGATTAACCCCTCATCTTTTAACAGTTGTCAACGTGTGATCAGTAAGCCTCAAACTCAGCAGTGATGAAGGTGATGATCTTCTTCAGATAAAGAAGTTGTGAAGGACAGACACAAGATGATGATAATGACAGAGATGATGAATATGAGGATGAGAGTAAAAGTGAGGATGAGAGTGAAGGCAAGAAGAGTGTATGAAGCTTGAAGCACATGTTAACAAAGATATGCTTATTTGTGCATGATTTACTGACCTTATCTTCTTTGTTGAGTTTGCTTTGATGTGGTAGTTGATCTGATGCAGAGTCTTATAATTAATTTTAATTAAATTATATTTCAGTTCCTGCACTCATGATCTTTGAAGGAATCAAATTGAATTTTTAATTAAAAATTGTCAGATCTGTTCATGATGAAGAGGTTAATGAAGTTGCATGCTTTGAATTGCTTTCATTGTTTACAATGACAGGGTGTGCTTCATCATGAGGTATTATGTGAATAAGTTCATGATCAGGAAATTGAGGGAATTGAATGCTTTAAGTTGCTTTCACTTTTTTAAGATGACAGAGGTGTACTTGATTGATGAGTATTATGTGAATAAAATGACACTTCAAGGCTCTCATGAGTCTCATCAGATTAAAGTCACAATCACTTTTTACACTTCTTCACTTCATATAAACATCTTGTCAGTTTTCTTTTCATCTTCTCTGCTGCTTCATCTCCTCATTCTCAATCAGCACTTCCTCTTTGTTGTCTGAATAATTGAATGTTAACTCTGTCCCCGCCGTGATATCTTCAATGTGAAGAACATCAACCTCATAAATATGATCATCAGTGTGATTGAGGGACACTGTGAACTGATGACATTTAAGCTCACAAGAGTGATTGATGAAATGACTTAATTCACTCATGTGCTGTCTGTTAATGATGAGGATCTGCCTGTCAATGATGAAGATTTGCTCATCAGTGTATTTACACTCCTCAGTGAACTTGTTAAGTGAGTATAAGTATGAGTTCTTGTCAGGACTGATGGCGGCTTCATGAGTATTAACTTCATCATGTGTGATGACTTCACTGTGATAAATGTCAATGAATTGACCTCTCTTGAGATTAACAGAGCAGTGAAGACCTAGAATGTATATTAATGTCATGATTTTTAATCTGAGGAGGCTGGCTACACTGACTCAAGTCATAAGAGTCAATCTTAAAGATTTTTAATGAGATTTAATGACTGTGTTGAATCAGGCAGTTCCTGCAGTTCTCATCACAGTTGCATTGATTGTTACATTTAAAAATGTGATTATAAGTATTTAGAAATTATGTGTGAAGACAACCTTTCTGCTCATCATTAATGTAGTATGAGAACATCTTTTTGTCATTTGAGGTACTTGTGAAATCATCAAGGCATTCACAGGACAATAGTTCACAGCTCATGTGACATTCATCATCAAGATCACAGTTGCAGCTGTGATTAAAGTCCTCAAAGATGTGAGCAGTTCTCAGTGTATAATTAAGCATTTCTCACTTATTTTTAAAAGTCAATCAATCTGTTGAATTATATTTAATAAGTTGAAGTGAAGGGGTAATCTGTCTTGATCAATTACATTATAAACAGTCAAGGTTGATTCTGACACTTCTTCAAGAAACTGATGAAAGACAAGAGGTTTGAACACTAAAGTTGTCAATTATTTAATAGAGATTAACAGGATTATGAAATCTGTTTATTAAAACTTCTCTTTTTGCAGTTGAAGCACTGAGTCAGCACATTGAGCAAGAATGAGACACGGCAGAAATAAATGAACAGAGAGTTAAATTTTCTAAAGAGAGCTCTCATCAGCTGTGTTAAAGCTCAGTGTATTTAATGTTATCAAGTATGATAGAGCCCTCTTCAGTGTTGTGAATTTAATTCACAAGATGTGCTTTTAATGAAAACAGTACCTGATTTCAAAAGATGTTGTTAAATATGCCTTGAGGTGATCATCAGTCTGATGCAGAGTCATAACATTAACTTTAATAATGTTATGTTTTAAACTTGTTGCCTTTGAAGGGATCAAGACGCTCAGAAAATGCAACCTGACATGTATGAAAGAACTTTAAAACAATTTAAAGCATTCAGAGCACTGAGAGTTTACATGATTAAACAGCTCTTTAATCTTTCTCATTGTCTTGCAGTGACTTAATTGATGATCTTCATCAAGCTTTATTATTCTTCTCTTTTCTCTTTTTTTTTTTAATTTCACTTCATTTACTTCTCCTTCTTCTTCTTCTTCTTCATGATGAAAATGAGCTCTCAAAGTTAAATTAATGTCAGCAGGGGTTGTGCCTGTAGAGGTAATCATTTACATGTCAAGATGAAAAACACAGATTAATGAGTCTTGTCATAATTTTAACAGAAATGCATTACCTGAGATCAACTCACAATTTTGAAGAAGGAAGGGGAGAATGATAATGTTAATAACAATGATGATGAGTCAACTGTTATGTGAGGAAAGAAATGACAGCAGTGATGAGATAAAGAGATGAAAAGAAAGAGAATTGATTTTTATGCAGATGTTAATTACATCTTCATTTATAAAGTATGAAGAATATGTGAAGCTACATCTTTAAAAGCATGCTTTCAGTCACATGAAAATCATCTTGTAAGATAGATATCTACTGTATTTATGATTAATCATCAGGTTCAAACTCAGGCAAAAAGCATTGATTTGAAGATCTTCAACTCAGCACTTTTGATGAGGAATGATATGTTCTTTTTTTGCAGATTTTAAAGTCATGACTGCAAGTGCCTGTGAAATGAAACCTTGAAACTCATCATAAAGGCTTGAGACACTTCAAATCATCTTATGCTTGAGATGCATTTCATTGTTAATAAGTTTATCATAATCAAATGCAGGCACCTCCCTCTCAAAAGCTCTGCTTGAAGCAGGTCACATACCTTGAAAGCTTTGTATTAAAGCAGGCCCTCTTGAAAGCCCTGCACTGAATGCTGAAAATTTCAAGTCATCATGTAGCTTACTCAAAGGAAACATCAGATTTGATGACTCTTGCATTAACTGAAGAGCAATTGACATGCTGCTCACTGTGACTGACTCAATCATGATTTTTATACAGCTCAGAGCTCATTGTGATTCTGTATATTTAAGAAGTTGAACTTTAAAGTTGACTGTTGTAAGCTGCATTTTAATTTCATTTTTCCTGATGCATGTCATCTGATGTGTGCTCAGGTAAGGTATCTTCATTCTGAAGCACACTTTATTAATTATTATATGACACAGGCTTTTTCTTTCCTGCACTCATGCTTCATCTGCAACAACTTCAACATCATCTCTCAACTCACATCTTCAGCAAATCACAGCTGATTGCCTGATATGTGATTTAATGACCTCACATAACGCCTCACACTGCTATATGAGGTCATTGAATCACATGTTAAGTAATCAGCCGCAATTTGCTGAAGCTGTGAGTTGAGAGATGATGTTAAACTCATTAATGTCAAATGGCTGCTGCTGTGACTGAGGTGAAGGTGAGGCTAAATATCTTCATTTAACAGCATGAGTTAACCTGCTTAAGATAAGCTCACTTAATAATGTACATCTCTGCTTTCAGTTCTTCTTCACTTCATCTTCTTCATCTCCTTTTGCTCTTTGCATCTTGAGGGGAGGCAGTGACTTCTTGTTAATTAATGAGTACACTTTTATATATACTGTACTGTACCTGAGTTGCATTAAAAGTTTTTATATAGTTACCTTTAAGTATTTAGGTAGCTATCATAGTTTATATCAAGATATTATAATTGCTTTAACAGTTGTCATCTGTATCACTCTGAATTTTTATTAACCGTGCTTTTTTCTTAACCTTGAAACAACAGTATTACAACAGTAAAACAACAGTTTGTTTATGACAACAGGTGATTATGACTATATGTTACATTTTTAAAAGTTTTATTAAACGTGCAAGATCAATGAATGTGTGATAATTCATACATGTTGTGATAATTATGTCTTATCACACAAATGTGTTGTAAGTTTAAACAAGTGTGATCATCTTGATGTTATGTTGTGAAACTACATTTGAATTTATCACACAGTTGAAAGTGTTCACACATGTCTGTTGTTCATACATAAATGTTTATATTATTTTGTGATGTTACATTGATATTTATCACACCGTCAAAGTTGTTTACATGTGTACATGACATATACATATAAATCAAATAGCATTTGTAACATAGAATCATAGCACATTATGATGATTTAATTAAATGTTAAATCAGCAAATATTTATGTTGACCTTCATAAAGTTATTTCTTATTAGAATAACTCTTAAAACTTTAAAATTATCAAAATGACCTCTTGATCTTCATGATCCTCATATGATCCTCATTTCTTTTTATGTTTCAGATGTAATTTATTTATTATTTCATTCCTTCTGACGTGCCTGCTTCCTACATGAACTTTTTACTAACAATGATGTAAATTCAGCTCTTGATTATCATCTCACTGACTTTGTCTTCTTCACTCTCTCTGCTTCTGCAGCTGCTGCTTTTAACTGTTGTTTCATTAACTTTGTCTTTTTTATCTTCTCTGCCTCTGCTGCTGCTGCTGCTGCTGTCATCACTCTCATTGAGGGTCTTGTCAGACAGTCAGATCAAGTTGTGATGCTGCTTAACTGTGAAGATGCAAGCAGAGGTGAAAAAGATGAAGAATGTGAAGAAGATGAAAGCAGAGAAGAATGAAGATAACAGAGAATGCTGTAAGCAGAGATGTTCTTAAATGAACTTCATTTTACTGACAGAAGTGATTCAATTAAATCATGAGTTCACTTCATGACCTGATGATACTGTTCTGTTGAAAGGAGTTTTCTTTCAATGTCAGCATGAGTTCTTCATCAGCAGGCTGTGTCAACAGCAGCTGTTTAAAAGTCAGTTGTCTTCTTCACTTGATGATTAATTAATGCTGTGAGTTATTTCTGATGAGTGAGAGGGTGACCTTTCATCTTCTTAATCATATGAAGAAGGTGAGCCTCATTTGAGTCTTCTTTCAGAGTTAACTGAGTGAACAGTCTGTTCCCCTCTATCTCATCCTCATTCTCAGAGGAGGAGGAGGAGGAGTGAAAAGATGTTGAGTAATCAACATCTTTCTTCTTCTCCTGCTTCTTCTCTGCCTTCTTCATCTTCTTCATCTTCTTCATTTTTATCTTCTTCACCTCTGTCTTCTTCATCTTCTCTGTCTTCATAGCTGCTGCCTTTAACTGCTGCTTTAATGACTCTGTCTTCTTTATTTTTTCTGCTTTCTTCACTCTCTCTGCCTCCTGCTGCTCCTTCACCTTCAGCTTATTTTTAAAGCCAGGGCTTAAATGCTCTGAGGCAGTGCCTTGAGGCATCACCTTGAAGCATTGAAGCACTGACCTTAGAAGCAGGACTTGAGAGGATGATTAATGATTTTTAAGCAAGATGCTCTGATGTAAAAGAGTTGCTGTCTTTCTCTCTGCTGTCTTCCTCTTTACTGCTTTTCTTTTCACTGATCTTCTCTTCACTGCTGCCTTCATCTTCACTGTCATCTTCACTCTCATTGCTTTCACTGCTGAAGGAGCTTGAGCTGCTGAAGCTCATGAAGATAAAGCTTGAGACAGAGGCCCCTTGACAGTGCTGTTGATTGTGAGTGATTGATTCACATTAAGAGCAGTGAGTGATCTTCTTGTTCTTGTGCTGCTTGCACAGGCGCTTTTTTAAAGGACAGTCTTTAAATCTTCATTAAGAAGAAGTCAAGCATTGCACAGCCTCTCATGAGGGTAGAGGAGGCAATTCTTCAAGAAAGACAGATTCTTAAATCACAGTGTAAGTGACTCAATATGATTTCATGTTATATATCAGGCTGACATAATCTTGTGAATTTAAATCATGCTCTTTACACACTGTTAAGGCATGTTAATAAAAGAGAAGATGCTTCTGAAAGTCTTTGCAGCTGCAGATCTTCTTTGCAAGACAGATAATGTGATGATCACTTGTGAGTGTTATCACTGATGAAAACTTGAGGAATCAGCTGCTTATAGAGAGGATGAAGGCAGTCACACAGAGAGATGACATTAATGAGGTTATAAGAATAATGATGAGGTAGTAAGGGTCATGATGTCATGACATCATGAGAATCATGAGGGTCATGAGGGTCATTCTGATAATTTTAAAGTTTTAAGAGTTATTCTAGTAAGAAATAACTTTATGAAGGTTAATGTAAACATTTGCTGTAAATTAATCCTCTCAAACTTATAAACTTCTTAAATGACTCTTAAAACTCTGAAATTCCTCATTTGACCTCATATAATCCTCATACAGAAAAATCATGAAAAGTCACCTCAAAAAGTCATCTTCAAAATCACAAAAAGCTGAAAAGCCGCCTCTTTATGAATCTTCAAAGCAGCTTTTCAAGGCGGCTTTTTATGATTTTTGAGGCAGCTTTTCAAGGCGTCTTTTCAAGGCAGCTTTTTCTGATCAGGAAAGCAGCAAATTCTCTTAAACATGTTATTTAAACTCTTGAGATAATAGATTCAGCCTTTTTCTTGTAGTAGATCAAAACTCATCATGCACTGATTAAAGAAGTACTAAATCTGAAGTAAAGTGTTAAAACTGAAGCAGAGCACAGAATGTCAAATTTAAAGCAAGAGATCACAGTGAAAAAAGGTTGAAGCTGAAACAAAGTGCTAAAATTGAAGCAGATTGATTAAAATTGAAGTAGATGCTCAGAGTCTCATAATTGAAGCTGTGAGTTTTATCACTGTTGCTAATACATGAGGTGAGATTGAGATAGTGCAGTCACTGTATGACATTGCAGACAGAAGCAGTAAAAGAACATTATTTACAATTCATTTAAATTATCACTCAATTGCTGTAAATCTGTCAATTCATATGAACCTCTAGAGATTTTCATATACTCACAGTCACTTTTAATCATCATTCTTCTTGTAGTTAAGTTCTGATATAATAAACACAATACTGTCAACTTCTACCTTCATGTTCTGCTTATATCATCACAGATTAAACAATTATCAGTTGATGATCTTCTCTGAGAGATCATGCATGTGTACTACTGTAAATTTTGAAATGTTATCAAATCCTTCAACATATAATTTTCTGAACTTTGATTCATGAGTGTTGATAATTTTCTTAACTCTTTACTTTGAAGTTCTGTAACATGATTGAGCAGCATCATTCAAGGGTGAAATAATGACTTAACTCAAGTATTTAAAAGCATCTATCAGAAGTTCTGAATCTGGAGTGACATTTCAAATGTCATCATCAGTAGTCAGCTTTATCTTAAACTGGCACTTTTTCAACTTGCCGGGATTAGAAAGAACGTCAAAAAGGTGCATCAGCTTAAATACATAACTTCAAAGGCATGAATGAAGCTCAGTGAAAGCATCAATGAAGAGAACCTGAGCATCACAGAGAATCTTAGTCTGAAAGCTGCTGAAGATCAGTACATGCTGATCAAACCTCATAATCAGCACTTATGAGGATTCTGAGATACTCTGAGTAGTGAGTAATACTCAGATATGATGTGATGCCAAGGCAAGAAGAGTCAGGGAGGAGAATCATTTTTAAATTAAAAATTAAATAACTCCTTCTTGTCTTCATCTCTGCAGATTGCACTGAACCTTTCAAAATGTGAACCTTTCAGCAGGATTGTTTGAGAAGTTTCATTCTTTCATCTTTGAATATATTTTAATCATCATGACTTTGATAACTTTAATAATTATGTAATCATTTTACAGATTGTTCTACTGAGACTTGTTGAGGAAGAGGTCTTTCCCTTCATTAATTAATGAGATAAAATGAGTGCACATCAACTGTTGAATGATGACATTAATCAATTCAAGACTTTCTGTTTAAAAGTCTATCATGTACAAGTGACCTGATAAGTTCAGAGAGGTCTTTAAAATCTCCTCTGACCTTAACACATGATAATGAGCAAGGGCCCCCTTTAAAGTCACAAAGTGTTCAGGACAATTAAAAGCTGTTATCATTTAAAGAAAATGAAAAGTCTGAGGAAATCTCATCAGAGTGTTGCTTCTTTAAATACAGCAGTTGGTGAAGCGCTTCAGGTACTTCATTCAGAAGCATGAAGAAGACATTTTAAAAAAACTTGAGACTTTAACTTTTATGACTGTGAGATTTAATGCTTGAGTTTCATCTTCATTTCAATCTGAGCTGTTTTTATCAACATTAACAGTTTAAGCTTCAACCTCTTTAATCTGCAATTTTCTCTGTTTTGCCCTGATGAAGTCAAGCATAAATGTATAAGAGTGAGGTGCAACATCAACCTGTCATGATCTTAAGAATTTTGAATATAAAACGCTCTTTAAAATGATCTGCTCACTAGCCTCATAAAGAGACCTCACAAGTAGTAGTTCAGCATAAAAAACTTTTAAGCTGTCTGCCTCAATTGACTCTTCATTTACAACCTCATCTTGACTGAGACGCCTTGCATTCTTTAAAAGGTATATTTCACAATCTGAGTCATTACTCTGTTGATGTGAACGCTATAGAACTTGTCAGTCAATAAAGTCATAAATTTAAAAATGTACTTACATCATCAATTGAAGAATTTCATGTCAAATAGTCTTGACTGAGTTGCTCATCAACACACTTTATCTGCACTTTCACAAATTTGCAGAAAATATTAAGATCATAGCTGAGTAATGAGCTGTAGTATCATATAATATGAGCTGAAATATTCACTTCAATCAGGACTCAATGATTTCTAAGGTTATATGAAATGATGATGCATGTATGCTTTCATTCAATTAATCATACTGATCCTCTCAGCATCTTTCTTCTTTTTTGAACATCATTCACATCAAGTTCTGTATGCTTACTGTGCAGGACTTTGGTTGATTCATTTCACTCAAAAAGAGATAAGACACACATGAGAGGAGATGTTAACAGTCACTTTTGTGAAAGAAAAGAACTGAGGTCTTCTTTCACTTCTTTCTTAGTTCTGAGTTTAAATTGAATGTCAGAATAATCATCAATAGTGATTAACTTTAACTCAGCTTCTTTAATAACTTCATCAACAGTTCTGACTTTAGACTGAAATTTGAAGTCAGAGGAGAGACATCAGGGCTCTGACACAACTTGATTATCTCATAAGAAAGGTTTGTGTGTGGCAAGTTCTTACACTCAGATATCACAATTTATCTTAAAAATGTGATCTACTACACATTTGCAGAACGCCTTGAGGGGGGGCTTGTTGTTGACATATATAATCTTTTCACTGTTATGATGTATCACTGAAATTAGCTTGCTCTTTAGTTCATACCTTGAGCTGTCAATTGCCAGGGATGTACTGATAATTAGTAAGATATCAGGCTTTGAACTCATGTCATTGTTGATGATGCTCACTTTTCTCTCACTCAAAGGATCATCAATATCTTGAAACAGAACAATGTTTGATCATAAATGTTTAACATGAACATTCATTTTCTTTCCTCTTGTCTGCTGTTCTTCTAGCCTCAACATGCAATTTGAACATGATACAACCTCTCTGAAAATAAGGGTCATCTCATATATGATGTCTCAGCTTGTAAGATATTTGCAGTATGAGCATCAGAAGGAATTAAGGTTGTCATGAAGTTGAATCACTTCACAGTTCTTAAATTTCATGTCAGCATTAAGCTCAGCTCTTACTTTCAGTTCATCAAGATTCTGAGTATAACATCTTTGAAGCTTTTCAGACCTTTGAAGAACTTGAAGGAATTGATGTGTATCTGTTTCAATCAGATCTTCAGATTTTGACATGTTTCTTATATCAATTAAGCATTTGTATAACTCTTTTCTTCTTTCTTCTTCATTGAGAACTTCTCTGTTGAAAAGCTCTTTATTTGTCTTGTGAAGATCATTTTCAGACTGAAAGTCCTGAGTCACTCTGTTATTCAGAGATGAGCTAAGATGTAGATAAATACTCACAAGTATATTACAATTAGTATTAATCTCAACATCAACAAATACAATGATTTTACTTATTTAATTTATATTACCTGTGACCTTCTGCAGCTCTTGCTCAATATTCTTTATAATGTCTCTGAGTGTTAGCATAGACTTGTCAGATTAAATGAGTTTATGAAAAATACCTGATGAGTTTACTGTTGAAGATGAATTCTTTTAAGTGAATGATATATGATCTGCTGTGAAGGAACTGTTTTCATTCATATGAACTTACTCACTGAGAGTTGTGCTCACATCTCCTGTATTTTGTTCATCTTCAACTTAAGTTGATGTGAAGACCAGCTGTACTCTGTGATGAGTTTTATTGAGTTTAGTGTTTAACCTTGAATGAGCCACCTTTGAGGGAGAACTGTTATCAGTTGGTTGTTCTTTTCTGAAAAGCTGCTGAATCTCAGTATTGAGGACGTGAATGATCTTATGATTTACATTATAATCTTCTTTAAGGTTTAATTCATCTAGCAAGTTTCTGAGATAATGTTTAAACTTGACAATAACTTAGCATTTTTTCAAAGTATGCCTCAAGTATCTTACCTCTTGAATTTGAACATTCATTATAAATATAAAGATATCTGTAATCTGTCATCAAGTCAAGATGATTCAGAAGTCTCAGAACATCTTTAGCAAATCAAGAGTTCATATTCTATTTAGAATCTTCATATGTGATGCATCTACAATCAGTGCTGAACACAGGCATTCACAAACAAGGGCTTCTTTTAAAGAGTGAGACATAAAGAAGGTTATTGCAGAAAACAAATTAAATTAAGTCAAGAGTGATGACACTGAACACAAGAATAAGGAGAGCAATAATTGAGCAGATCAATGTTATTCAGATCATCTTATAATGTCTTTATGTGAGTTCAGCTGATAAATTTACTCATGAATTTGCTTATGAAATTGCTGAGGAACTGTTTATGAATTGACTCATTAAATATTACACTGTATATTATTGCTATCTGCTCTTATACTTCATAATTAAGCCTGAACATACTTATACTTTGTAACAGAATCAGTGTTGAAGAAATTGAAGAACACATAACATCAGAGATAAGTTAAATATTATATATAATCAACCTCCTGCACATCCCGCTCTTGTATGATTGCAATAATGCATGTTTTCACATTAAGACCTTGCTTCCCGGCTTTGAGGTTCACCTCAGAGTAAGTAACCTTAAGGTAAGTCAAGCTCATTTGCTAAGCACAGCATTCAACTTCATGTTGTGAAGAGGGAAATATGAAAGCTTAAAGCTGTCTTATAATTTTTTTTTCAGAAAATCAAAATTTTTGAACAGTGTTCACAACACTGCACTCAGTGAATGAGATTACTCACAGTAGAAATAAGATTTAAGATAAGAAGCTGTTGTACAATGAACTTCACCTTGACTCAGTAGTAGTAATAACTGTAGCAGTGATGTGAAGGTTTATTAATGAGTTAAGCCTTGATCAAGCAACCTCTAATATTACACTGTTAGAAAACAATGAGTCAAGCATAAAGCTTATGCAGAACCTGAAGCAACACAGTTATATGAAACACATTAATGTACAGCATCACTACATTCAAAATATGATTGATGACAAAGAGCTGATTGTCAATTGAGTGCCTACAAGAGAGATGTTGGCTGATGAACTAACAAAAGTGTTGACAAAAGATACATTTAAAAGTCATCATCAACAGCTAGAGCTCATACAACTTGCTGAGACTTTGAGGGAGTATGCTAAATGAAGAAGAATCTCTTCATAACAGTACATTTAGTACCATCATAATGAGGCCGCTCATATCTACAAATGATCACTACAAACAAATGCTGAACACTGAACATTAAACATTAAACATCAAACACCTGAAAGCAACTATCTACTGATTGACAAGATTTCATTCAGAAAATGTGTTACATCTCATTCAGAAATGCACCTGATTAATTAATCAAGTGCCTCATTCACAAATGCTCTGAAATTTGTGAATCATACAGCTCATTGACAAACTCATCTCATTCACAAATGCAGTAATTTCTGAATGAGTCACCTCATTTCACAACAATGTAATGTTTACAACCTGTACATCACTGAGTGTGTTTAAAATGACAACCCTACTTTTTACATAGAAGTGATTGTATGAATTAATAAAGTGATTGCGCCGGTTGAGGTAGTTAAACATCAAGCAGTTAAATTTAATTAGACATCAAGCAGTTAAATTTAGTTGAGAGATTGTAGTTGTAGGTAGATCTTAACTGAAAGTCTTAACTTTAAAGGTGAGTCCTCATGAAATGACGCCCTCAATTTCTAACATGAACATCATTAAAAATATTATAATTATATCTTATTCATATTTAACATCAGTCACTTAACCTGTTACTGAACTCATCTCTGACACTGCAAGCCATGACTCTTAGGAGGGTAGTATAGATGTGATTATGTGAATTAACAAGATGATTATGCTGATTGAGGTACCTAGTCAGGCATCAAGCAGTTAAGTTTAGTTAAGAGATTATAAACAGACCTTAACTGAAAGCCTTGACATTAAGTGAAGTCAAGGCACACTTAATAAAAATTTGCAGTTGAGTCAGCTGAGTCACAAACACATAAGTGAGTGAGTGTGTTTGTCAATGAGCTGTACAATTCACAAACATTTACTGAGTGTTTGTGAGTGGGGCGCCTGAGTCACAAATACTACAGTGTTTATGAATGAGGCGCTCAATTGGTGAATCAAGCGTGTTGAGTTAAACATTTATGAATGAGGCGCCTGATTGATCAATCAGGCGCATTTTCAAATGAGATGTAATAAATGACTCCTTCAAGGACTCAGCTGACACCAATGTGTCATCAGTGTTAATGAAGGTGAAAGCTCAGGTGCTTCAATGAAGATTAAGAGAAGAAGAAAGAAACTCAGATGAAGCAGTAACTTTCACTGAATACATTAAATTTAACAGTTTTGATAAGAGACAAACAAGGCTTTTGAAAAGGATTTCTGAGTCACATGTGAAGGCTGCAAGCTCATCATTGTTAACTTGAACATAATGACGCTCATCCTCCTCACAGAATAGGTGAAGACTTTAAACAGGTGCTGAAACACATTAATATTAAATTAGAAGGCAATAAACTATGATTTACATCTTCAAGAGTTGTTGCGTGATTTGTCATGATGAGTTTGTTGATGTTTTTTGAAATTTGAATGTTTGAATTCATTTATTCCTTAAGACAGCTTTAGGCTGCTGTAAGAAAAGTGATTAATTTATTTTAACTTAACTTGAGAGAAGAAAATCTGCTTCAAAAAGGCAGACTTGCACAAGAGCTTCTCATGACACCTTTTTGCACACTGTACTTAATTATGAATAAAGAGAGTTCTTCAATTCTTTATTCATGATCAAAACCTGCCTGTTGATGACTCATAATTCAATTACTTTGTTCAAATGTGAGGCATTTAAGTCAAAAGGGAGAGCAACCTCTGTCAGGCCTCTCACCCTGATGATATCAGACAGGGAAGACATGAGAGTGCTTCAGACAATAATGAGTGAAGAAGCTGCACGGATAGAGGATCAGCTAAGGAAGATAGTTCATTAATTTCATGTGATCATCACATCACTTGACTTAGTGAAGGACAAACGGCTCAAAAGAGTCATGAAATTCATGAGAGAAGCTCAGTCAGAGTCTGAGAAGCTCACAGAGACTCTGTTTCACTCAATTAAGGTGAGAATTCTTGAGGAAACTAAATCTTTATTAAACAAGACCTGATATTTACACGCAAGAAAGAATTGATCTGAGGGTAAGAATTATAAGAAGCTTGAGGTTGATGATGATTAAGAGAAGCTCAAGAAGACAACTAAGGAAGATGAGCTTAAAGAGTGAAGTCCTTCATCAGACAATTATGAGGATGAGGGGAAGTGAGAAAAAGAATAACCTCAAAGTGATTATCATTTGCTGAGGAGAAAGTGTTGTCCACTTTTCATGATATGATATCAACTTAATGTAGTAAAATAGTCAGCAACTCACTGATAAAAGATTTATTAAGCTGATTATTCAATATTCTGACCTTGTCTTTTCTTCATTTTCTCTTATGTCACTTGACTTCAAGTGTTCTCTTAATTCTTTACTCAAGTAATCACCTGAGATCTGACAAAGCCAGCTGTGAAAGAATTGACTACTAAGGGTGTTGATTGTACTGTGTATGCTATATTATTCTCACTCAATCTTTCAGATACAGAGCTTTGAATGTTTAATAATTAATGCTTGTCTTGAGATCTTTAAACTAATTTAATTATGCTGCTTATGCAGTGATGAACTTCTGAGAGAAATTCAGTGCTGAACTTGAGGTTCAGCAAGGGAAGAATGTCACTTATGTTGTGAAAGTGAGTCATCATTGTGTACTTGTTGCTAAAGAGGAAGTTCATTGACCTCATGTTTGAATATTGAAAAATGAAAGTGAAATCACAGTGAAAGCTGACTGAAAAATATCACACTAAAACTATGAATAAGAGCAGAAATGTTGCCTTGAAGCTTCAATTGTGAATGCTTTAATTATCATTCAAAAGCTGATACCTTAAGGGAGTATAAAAGCCTATGATAAACATCACAGTTGTTCAACAGGTTATGCATTAAAAACTTTGACTTAAAAATGAAAACTTTCTGTCAGATCACAGTTTTGATCTCTGAGGCTCTGATAACTGCAACTTCATTTGATTGCTCACTCACTGCTATTAGAACTGTGACTCTCTTGAATGAGAAATTAATCTCAACTTCAAGTGCAGTCCTTGTCACAAGTGCTTCATACATCAGCAACACTGCAAATACTAATACCTTTAGCAGTTATATGATAATTTCACTGATTAATGTGTACAGAACTCAATTATCTCTTTTCTTTAAATCAGATGCTGATGTGCTGTCTTCAGTAAACAATTCAACAGTCACTGCACTTCTCAATGCTTCATTTACTCAATACACTTTTTCAACTATGTGAGCAGGGAGAATATATGTTGAGTTAAATCTCAACCTCAACAACAGCAAGATTGAAGGCAGCTACACACATCTTTCTGATATTGATGTTAATTATGTTGATGATTATTTTATGCTCATAACATGCTCTTCTGAGGCTACAGCAGTATCTGATTGCAATATTAACTTATTCAGGCAGACAGATATTAAATGCAATAATTAAGTTGACAGCTCTGTCTGCTTGAACTCTGCTTGAAATACTGCTGATGAGCCTGCTCTACCATTTTTTGCAGCATGTAAGAGGGCCGCTTACACTTATCTTAATGATAATGATGCAAATGTCAATAATCTTAATAGTACCTTCATCTTCTGTTGCATCAGCACATCATGCAAAGCACCTTTACAGCAAGTATTGAACACTCAGCAGTGTCATCACTCAGCATGATTCTTTACACACCTCTAGATCAGTTAACTGAGTGTCACAGTGTATTACAGCAGTTTCTAGCAATGATGATAACATATGCCTACTATGTGAACCACATCAGTGTGAGGGACAGCTTTACAACTGATAAAATTATAAGGTTTTTAGTTGTCTTAGGTAGATTGTACATTCAATGTATTACTCATGAAGTTCAGGCTCAGCAGATCAAGGATCAGGGCTTATTGTTAAATTTAATTTAAATAAGGACAGACTGTCATGAGAGAATAAAAACAAAAGTCATTAACTAAAATTAAATGATGATGATAATGTGCAGTTTAAGCGCTGATCCAGATGACTGAGATTAAATAATTAATTAACATCACTTTCAACCTGAGCAGCAGAGATGATTCAAAATCATTTCAGCTGATGCATATACATGCATATCACTCATTCTGTTGTTTATTAAACTGTGCTGACAAATCACTTGTTGAGTCACCCGCTCACTCAAGACTAGCGCTTTGATGAGCAAGTTAATGTTTTAGTGCTGAGGTCAAAAGTTGATTCATGATGACTGATATGAGCTGCTCACAGCAGTTTTGAAACCTCTACAAATCATTGTCCCTCCCGCTCATGTGAATGAATGGGACTGGCGGCTGGCTATAATTAGCATCAGGCTTGAGTTGATTTTCATGAGAGCTTGATACAGCCTTGGGAAGAACCTGAGTCAGTGAGGTGATGATCAGAGGCAGTGACTGCAGCAGTGAAGGAGGTGAAGGAGGTTGAGTTAAGAATGTGACAATCAAGGGCTGAATTTATAGTAAACTACACTTAAAACATATAAATAAAATGATGATTATATGAGGGTCATGAGGGCCAGGGGGTTGAACAGGGAATTTTAAAGTTTTGAGGTTATTTGAGGAATTTAAAACTTTTTGAGAGTCAATTCAGACCTTTGCTGATTAATTATTCTGAGAAAGAATTTGAAGAAGAATGAGCATCAAGTCTGTGAGCACTAATTACTGTTTATTAATGAAAGCTCAGAGTTGCTTCACTCAATCATATTGAAGAAGATCCTTTCAGGTTTGAAGCACTGACTTATGATGTGAATGAGAGAAGGGTAAGTTTACCTCTGTCACACTTGACAGCATAATGAAAACAGCTGAGCAGGCTGCAAGCTCCTTGTAGCACTTAAATTAACATCAATGTATCTCACATATTCTGAGATGAGGCCACAATTAGCACAGAAGAGCCAGAATTGAAAGAGAGTATTAAAAGTTAAGAGGTGTCAATTCTGAATCTGATGAGTCAACATTTAAAGTTGTCTGAAGACAAACTGCAGAAAGGAAGAGCTTCATCTGAGAATTTAAAATTTAAATATTTAATCTGCTCTCTCAACTTTTCTGTCTTAATTAAGTCTCAAGATCCTGCATTCTCCTTCTGCATATGTAAAGTGCTGACCAAATGGTCACACTTCAGTCAAGTAATTTAGACCGTGCGGCTTATAGAACAAAGTGTCATCAAAAATTATCAAAGCATATTCATAAGATCTGACTATTCAGTGAGGAATGAAAACTGCTAACAAAGATTTAAAGTGATCAAGCTTGAAATCTTAATTGAGCTGACAGAAGTACAGCTAATCACAAGTGATGATAATTCATATATCTGAAAAACATTATCAGAGAAACAACACCTCTTCAAGAAACATTTGAGCAAGCATTTTATTGAGACTTACTGAGAACTATGTCAAGGAGTTGATGTATCATTTGAAGCTACTCTGACACTGAAGTTGAACAACACTGCAGAGATAAAATCACTCAGGATGAGATCAGGAGTTAATGTATGCATACTCTTTATCACTTAACTACTGTTAATGAATTAAACAGAATGCCTTCAGCTCTGAATTCAGCTTCATCACAGTTATTGAACAATTGCAAACAGATAAGCTCAAACTGACTGCTAAGTTGATGTCAGAGCCACCATATAATAATATGACAATATGACAAGTACAACACTATAGTATGACACTATAGTATGACATTATATAAACATGATGACTCAGCGCCTAGCGCCTTAGCATCAAGTAAAACTCTTCACAAGGAGGTTCAGAAACCTGCTTCCTCAGTGATCAGTTTTGCCATCAAATAGAAGATGTATAATCACTGCATTGACCTTATCATGACTTTTGCCTACGACACCCCGTTCAAACATCAGTATGATGACCGTCATACACTCAGCCCTTTACATACTGATCACTCAGTACCTTCAGGTGAACGGTCACGTCAGAAGCATAAGACATGATGGCATCAACACTTCAATCTCATCAGATCAGTGAAACAGTCAACAATCAAGCTGAGGCAGGCCCTTCAATTAGCAGGTTTACATTATTAATCATTGATACCCCTACTTCTGACCTCCCTGATGATGATGAACATATCACTGCAGGCAACTTCAATGACATCATTGAAGACCTTGAGGCAGTCACTGCTCATAATCAGGAGGTCATTGAGCGCCAGTGATTACAACTACAACATGTATGACAAGAAATTAAGTTTAAAGACAATAAAAGGGAGCTCTGAGAGCTTAATCAACATCTGCAAGAAGGTCCTTCAACTATGATTACAGCAAACTCAGGAAACAACACAGGTTCATCACATGAACTATGACATCAAGTTATGACAGACATCACACCTCCCCCTTTTCAATACCTTGTAAAGTCATGAGAGCCTCACCTCTATGCAGGAGGCGTCAAAGTCATGAGATGAAAACTTCAAGAATACTTGAACAAAATCAATCAGAATCAGGAGCTGATGTCAGAGCAATTCTCTACTGAATGAGATTTCATCATCTGAGCAGGCATCTACCTTGAGAAAACAGTCATGAGTGACTGATGAAAGCAAAAGAAGCAGCATGATCACATCTGAGTCATTTACAACAACTTTTTAAAGATTTTAGAGAAGAACCTATCTCCTGATGAAGACATGAATGAATGAAATATCATCACCTTCAATGCAGCTGAACTTCACAATCATGATATAATCATCTTCTGATATGACAGATTATCAGAACTCTACTGCTTTCTTTCAACTTCACATAAGAAAATCAGTGAGACACTCATTTAAGATCACTGATGATCAAGGCTTCCTCATCATGTCTTGACTGAACTATGATGTTGAGATCTGACGCAGGTTGTAAGACAGTCAGTGCAGGAAATTTCAACACATCTTGATGTCATCATTAATCATGAATCATTTCAAAGCTGCTCAGACACCAAAAAGGATCATTAAAGCAAAACTGACAACAACAACAAAAGTATGACACAGACATCATACTATGACAGAAAAGAATCTTTCACTGAATAATAAACCTCTCACCCTCAACAATTCAACTGTGAAAGAGGAAACAATTCATGAGACTTTTATCAAGAAAGTAGCTGTGACCAAAGCTGAAATTTAAACCACATATCAGTTGCGGAGAAAGTGATCATGACAACAATGCAGACATTCACAGGACCCTCATGCTGACAAGAAGACTTTATTCTTAAGAACAAAGTGAATGCATGAAAAGCAGCAGACCTCTGTATCAAGTGTGAAGTCATCAGTCATTGAACAAATGAATGTATGACGGGATGATCAACAGCAGTCACTATCACAGTTGATGCAAATAAATGATTCACAGTCAACCTTCAGCTCATCTTCTTACTTATCATTGATGATATCTCACATCTGATATCAGGGCAGTTAGAGGTGAACTTTCATACAACAAGGGATGATCTGAAGAAAAAATATTCATATATTATCAACAACGGCAGCCAGGGCAATACAATCACACAAGATGTTGTCAATAAGCTGTTTTTACTGACTGAATCCTATGAGGCTCAAGGCAATGCATGAGGTAATGTGATTGAGCTATCAGAGTCTGTCATACTGATGATTGTGATGTACAACACTGACAGTCAACCTTATCACTATAGCAATCATTTCTTTATCACACAAGACAACACACCAGCTCCTTTTGTCCTCAGGTTATCATTTCTAGTTCATGCAAACTCAAATCACTACTATGATATGGGTAAATTCCTATGAAGAAAGCCAAAACATACTACTGCACATCATATATTCATCACTGATGAAAAGAAGGCGTTGAAGAATGTTCTACATATGAATAACCTCATCATTACTGACTGCTTTATAGGGCTGGCGGACCTAGTGACTGATATGAAAAAATATACCCTACAAATGAACTCATTGTGATATGACAAAGAGTACAACAATGTTTATGACAGTTTACCTCCTGAATATCATGACTTCACAGACATATTTTAAGCAGCTGAGAAGCAGTCTTTACCTGAGAGAGGTTTACATGATCATGTCATTGACTTGAAATCAGGGCAGCAACCTTCATTCAGAAAGTTATACTTGATGTTCTCAGCTGAGCTTGATGTACTGAAGGTATATCTAGATGATGTTATGAAGGCAGACATAATCTGCAAATTAATATCACCTGCAGCTTCACCTGTTATGTTTGTACTGAAATCAGACGGCAGCCTATGACTAGTCATTAACTATAAGCGCTTGAATGATATTATCATTAAAAATCACTACTCACTATCACTTATATCAGACATGTTGAATCATCTTCAAGGAGCTAAGAAGTTCACTAAGCTGAACTGCAAGAATGCATATAATTGAATATGAATCAAGGGTGAAGATGAGTGAAAAACAGCATTTCAAACATGATTCAGCCTGTTCAAATATCTTGTCATGCTTTTCAGTCTCATGAATGCTCCTGCTACATTTCAGGCATTCATTGATAAGGCTCTTAATGAGTTCCTTGATATAATCTGCATGATTTATCTAGATGATATCCTGATCTTCAGCAAAGATGAATCTGAACATGAGGAGCATGTATGACAAGTATTAACTGCATTATAATGTCATGATCTTCACCTTAAGATCAGCAAATGCTTCTTTAATGCAACAGAAGTGAACTTCCTGAGGTTTAAGATCAATACTGAAGGCATACATATGAGTTCAGAAAGGATTCACGCCGTTGAAGAATGATTATCATCAGAGAACATTCATGAATTGCAGGTATTTCTAAGCTTCATTAACTTCTTAAAAAGGTTTATAAGAGATTATTCATGAATTGCAGCATCACTGTTAAATCTTCTGAAAACAGGAAAGAATAAAAAGAAGACTGAGGATACATTATCCTCTCCTCTTCAGTCTTAATGAACTGTTACTAAAAGAAAGCAGAACAGCCTGATCTCATTGTAAAGATTTAACACAAGCTATTCAGCATGCAGCCTGCAAGTCAGAGGAAAGTTATAATAAGAAAATGTTGTACCTGCCTCTTTTCCACTTTCAGAAGCTGCATTGAAAGTGTTTAATGCTTTGAAGGAGACCTTCATGAGTGCTTCATTACTACACTACTTCAATGAAAACAAACTCATGAGGGTTGAAACAGACGCCTCTGAATTCACAATTGATGAAATCTTGACACAACACTTCAAGGTTGACGGTCAATTGCACTGATTATCAGTTACTTACTACAGCAAGAAGCTGCTAAATACTGAGACCTGATATGATACAGGTGAGCAAGAACTCCTTGTCATCATGAAAGTCATGCATCATTGACAGCACTACTGTCAGGGTGCTAAACATCAAATTGTCATACTGACTGATCATGCAAACCTTGTTTGGTTCATGACTACCTCAAACCTCACATGAAGGCAGCTCAAGTGGGCTGAAAAGCTCACTGAGTACAACTTTAAGGTCACATATCAAGAGGGCAAGATGACCTGATTATGAACTGCTGAAGGCTGTCAGTACCTCAATCATCACTGAAATAATGCAACAGTCCTTCCATTTAGGAAGCAAGGACTATAAGTCAGTGCAGGAGAAATTATATGCGCTTATCACAATGACGCTGCAGTCAAGATGCTCAGTACAACAGAGGCTACAACAAGAGAACATCATATCTGTCACAATGAATACTACTGATATGATGAACACTGAAGATGATGATCTCATTAAAACATCAGTGATGCAGAATTTATCTGCTCAAGAAGAAGCAAGCTGTGATGAATATGTTAATACAATGAATATTGAAGCTGATGACATAACTGAAACATCAGCAGTCCATGACCTACATGCTTGAGAAGCAAGCCGTGATGAATATATCAATATGATGAATACTGAAGCTGATGATATGATTGAAACATCAGCAGTTCATGACTTACATGCTTAAGAAGCAAGCTGTGACTGAATAAGAGAACTTAAGTATGCAAAGTCTCAGCAGCACTCAATCAAGGATAACTCAGCAGACACTGCAATTATGAACAGTGATGCAAGTCATGTTTTTATTAACCTTCAAATTGAGGATAACACTTCTGCTGACATTGTTGAAGTGCTTCAACTCATGTCTACTCACTCACCAATAGGTGAGGAGATAACAGCTTATACAAGAATGTTTATCAAACAACTTAAATGTGTGATTCATACTGAGCAGTCAAAAGACAGTTTGATATGATGAGTATGACAGGGATTAACTACCCCTTTCAAGGATAAAAACAACTTGACTGAGTCTGAGATGACAAATATGAATATAAACATGAACTCTGAGATGATCATGACATCAGAAATGCAGCCAAATATGGCATTTATACTGTCAGATATATGAAAACATTGGCAAGAAATAAATGATGTCATACACTACAACAGTAAGATCTACATTCCACAGAACTCTGCCCTTCACAATGTGATGATCAGTTGATTTCATGATGATGTTTTTGCAGGCCATTTCAGGAAATCAAGAACTGCAGAATTAATGCAGTGATCTTATGATTGATCTGATGCTGTCAGAGACATATGACGTTACTGTCATGACTGTGTTGAATGTCAAAAGGTGAAGCCAGCTCATCACAAATCATACAGATTATTAAACTCATTATCAGTCTTGAAAGTGTCATGACATATGATGACAATGAACTTCATTACAGACCTGCCACTGAGCAGCACATATGAAAGTATGACATGAGATTCAATCCTCATCATAATCAATAAGTTGATCAAAATGACTCATTATATTTCAGTACAGAAGACAATGTCAGTTGCTGACTTCATTGAAGTGTTTATTCAGGACATAGTCAAGCATCATGACATGTCAGAAGTTTTAATCACAGACAGAGATAAACTGTTTACATCAGAGCAGTGAATCAGCTTCTGCTTTCACATGTGATGTCATCATAACATGTCAACAGCTTTCCACCTGCAAACTGACAGTCAAACAGAGAGGCAGAATCAGTCTCAGAAGACATATTTACACATATTTGTTGATGAGCAGCAAGAGAACTGAGTGAAGCTTTTATCCTGCATGAAGTTCTCATACAACAACTTCATACATGCTGCTATGAGAAAGAGCCCCTTTCAGCTTAATTTAAGGTGAGACCCTCAGATGAGCCTAAGTAGATCACTTATACAGCACTCACATGAACAAATAAGACTTTATGCAGATGCACAGCAGCTTCAAGATCAAATTGTAACAGCTCAGAAGCAGCTATGACAGGTTAATGAAACATATGCAAACTATTATAATCAGCGCTGAATAGAGATAACATTCAAAGAAGGTGATTTAATACTGATCAATGAAAAAAATATGTCAGTGAACAAACAGATGAAGAAACTGCATTGAAAAAAACTCAGCTCATTCATGATATGATGTGTGATAAGTCAGTCATCATATGAACTTGACCTCTCAGAGGATCAAAACATCTATAATGTATTCAACATCACTCTATTGAAGTCATTTTAAGGCACACGTCATGTGTCCTCTGCATTGGCAGGAAAAGACCTACTACTCAACTGAGATGATGAGTGAGAAGTCAAGGCAATTGTGAATAATCATGTTCATGACAGCAGGCTTCAATACCTCATCAAATGAAAGTTGACAGATCAGGTGTGAGATGACACATGAAAGTCAACACACTTCATCTGCAATGCAAAGGCAAAAATGCAGAAATTTCATGCTGACAACTCTGATAAACTGAAATTCAGGTGAGCTGTATGATGTGATTTTTCAAAGTTGATTGAGAAGCTGTCACAAAAGTCATGAGCCTTAAGATGTGACTCTTCAAGGTTGATTGAGAAGCTGTTGCAAAAGTCATGAGTCTTAAGATGTGACCCTTCAAGGTTAATTGAGAAGCTGTTGCAAAAGTCATGAGCCTTAAGATGTGACTCTTCAAGGTTGATTGAGAAGCTGTCACAAAAGCCATGAGTCTTAAGAACTGAAAACTTTGTCAGCTTTGTTAACCTGATCTTTTATGATGAAGCCTGTGCTCTACAACAAGTATGACAGAGGCTATGATGCTATGATGTTATGATGAGATCTCTAATAGAATTACTGCATGAACTACATTATCATCAACATGTCACATTGCAGAGAACCAGAGAACACTCAAGTGCAGAAACATTTCATTTCAAATCTGAAGATCAAAATGAACCTGAGATCAACACCTTGCACTCAACCCCTCATCAATGTCACATTAAGTCACTTTCATTTATTTACTTGTCTTCTGCTGTTTTAAACTCTTCTTCATTATCTGATAAAGCCTCTGACCTCATCTCCTCAATGCAGTGCTGCTCACAGAGTTTAATATACTCTTGATGATGATGAGATTGATGAGCATTAAGGATGCAGAGAGCGTGAGCAGTGCTTTTCAGCAAGACAGCAAGAGCTTGAATGAGCTTCTCAGAACTACTGAATTAACATTAATCACCTCATTATGAATGTCATGAGACTCATGTTGAGGAGCAGCTGCAGGGGGTGTGAAGGATGCTGATAATGATTAATAAGAGATGACAGTGTGAGGATCTGATGATCAGTCATTAAATGCTATGACTAGTTAACAATGCAAAAGTATGACATAAAGTACGACAAAAGTGTGACATAAAGTACAACACTTTGTCATACTAAACAAAACAAAAGAGGATTGAGAAAGGCAGACTTACAGTGTGCTGTCACTCCTCTGATCATCATAGACACGTGCTGAGACAACAACATCAGAGCTCTCAGAGTCAAGAGCAGTGATGATCAGAGGCTCTGTCATGCATTACTCATGAGGATTGTGAAGAGATATTCAACATGTGCAGGCTCCCCTGTTCAACACAAAGCAGTGATCAACTCCAGCCCTTATACAAGGGCCACAGTGAGCAGTAACTGACAACATGTGACTGAGGTTCTCTCAAATCACACGCTCATGATGATGAGCCTGCTGCACGTGAGCCGGCAGTGAGGTATCATCATGACATCACACAGAGCAGGAATCACTGTCAGAGATGTCACTCAGAGGTAAACACTTGACTCTCTTCAGGCACTGAACAGTCAGTTTTATCACTCTGTTTCCCTGTCTCTTTCTGAAGGTGTTGATCATCACAGTTTCATTCACTGACTCTGACTCAGAGCCCTCCTCATCACACTGAGCTCAGAGATCAACAGGCTTCCCTGACAGAGGTGAGTCTTCACTGTTGTTCACAGCCGTGAGTTTGAGAGTTCAATTATTGATTGCTTATATATCATGTTAGCATTCATATGATGTATGACAGGAAGTATGACATCACAAGAATGTTGAGCTGTAAGCTGCAAGCTTCATGATGCTCCCTTCATGAGGTGAACACCTCTGCAATGAGGATGACGTCATGAAGTCATCAGGTCACTCAATGAGCTGTGAAAAAGTCATGAGATGTATGACAACATGTCATAAGACAAATGACTAGACAAATGATGAAGAATAAGCACAAAGGGAAGGGTGTTTTGAACCTATGATAAACATGATCTTGATGTTTATGTTATGAAGAAGAACTTACTGCCAGGCGTGATATCATCATAATTAAGTGAGGGCACATGATCAGCCTTACTTTAGTGCAGTCTCATGTGATCACCCTACAACCTCAACTGTTATGACATCATAATGAGGTTTATGAGCATTCAGTTGGCCCCGGGGACGGCGTCATGAGAAGAGGAATGCTGTGTCAGGGTCATCATATAATAGTATGACAGTATGACAAGTACAACACTATAGTACAACACTATAGTACAACACTATAGTACAACACTATAGTACAACATTATATAAACATGATGACTCAGCGTCTAGCACCTTGACATCAAGTAAAACTCTTCACAAGGAGGTTCAGAAACCTGCTTCCTCAGTGATCAGTTTTGCCACTGAATAGAAGATGTATAATCACTGCATTGACCCTATCATGACTTTTGCCTATGACACCCCGTTCAAACATCAGTATGATGACCATCATACACTCAGCCCCTTATAGTTGAATGAGTCAAATGATCATGCTACAAAGATGACAGAACTGAAGGAGCTGGCTGAAGAAAAAGACATTCACTTAAATCAGATAATACAAGCAGCTGAGATGAACAAGCAGTTATTACAGCAACAAGTGCAAATCCTAACAGATATGATAAAATACTTTAAAAACACAATGATCAAGTCTGTGAATGAGTTCATAAACAGACTCAAGCTTGACCTGAATCTTTCTACTGAGAGCAACTTAAGTGATGAGTTAATCTTGAATTCTTGTAACTCTACTTAGAAAGCATTAATCACACAAAATCATAAATTAATGCTGTAAAGTGCATGTGCAGTGAATGATTTTGTGCTTTATCATGAAGCATTCTCTCAAGTGACTGTTTGATCAAGCTTTTATTAGTGACTGCCTGAGACTCTGTGACTCAAGAGACCTGAGAAATTAATCTTCATGAGTGCTACGCACTCACACTCAAAGTAAACCCTGCGGGCTTGAGTTCCTCATGAATGCTTTATATGAGTGTCAAGCTTACAAGGTGACAATGACCTTGAGTACTCATAATTCTTATCACTCTTTAGCCCTCAGAGCAGTAATAACCTCAAGCATCCTCAGCTTTGATGAGCTCACATTCATGTTCCTTGAGGCTATCTCAAGAAGTGAGGCAGTTAAATGTCTTCTCAATGTTTCACTTGCAGTGCCTCCCCCTGATCTTCACATTTGTTACGCCTCATTTGCAAATATGAGTGATTGATCATCAAGAACACAGCTAATCTTACACAGATTATGACATGAAAATAAACTGATGAGAGAGTTTTGTTGAATATTGCAAAGTATTTATTAAATAAGATGAGAAGTTGTATAAGCTAAAAGCTAACCTTGTTGAAATGACAATCTAAATCAGTTGCAGGATAGACAATAATTGAAGTTGAGATGATTAAAATTGAGATTCTCTCTCAGCATGATGTCATGTTGCAGCTGCTTCATGCATGATGAAATGTGATCACAAATGCAGGAAAGCTACCTTAGAAGAAAGTAATGTGATGCATTCAATAATCATCTTATTCTAGAATATTCAGCACCTTCAGCACTGTCTCTTGAGTACAATAACAGTGTATGAGATCCAGCTGTCCTCAGGAAAGATCTCAGTGTATTTGCAACTCAACATATCCCCTGTGACTTTCAAATTGTTTGTGAGAAGCTCATCATGACAGTTATTCAAGAGCTTGAGTTTTCTGACATTAAGCACATCTACAGTCAGTTTTGTGACTTGTCTCAAGAAGATCAAGGCGGATACTTAATGCTTCATGCAGCGCCAAAAATGATCAATTTCATAATATCAAGTGTGAACAAAGTCTTACTGTGACCTGTAAGAGACTTGGTGGCAAAAGCAGTGTCAATATTCAGGATCAACACTTTCAAATTGAAGACTTTCACTGAGAACAGAATCAGTGAAGTGTTTATTATTATATTTAGATTCAATATTCTTGCACACCTCAACATCAATCAAGATTGAAAAAGCAATATCAGTTCCCTGACAGTGCAAGTAACTGAGGAATGTGAAAGTTTATCACAAGATCATTATACTATACATTGTGTTGTGCTCTGATAAGTGTCAGAGACAGCTTTCTATAAACAGCTATGATTTTCAACAAATTGAAAAGTTTTCAAGAACAGATGACAGCAAATAAATGATTGACTCAGAGATATCCTCTCTATTGAGTGTGTAAGGCTCTTGAGGTGAATCTTTACCTTAAAGAAGATGATCATAATGACACAAGATGTTTTTGAAGCGACATTCTTTACTTCAAACAATAGTTGAATGGTGAGACAATGCTTTAAGTTCAGAGCTTACCCTGCTATTAGAAGAGAGGCGCCGTGCTGACACATGCAAGTTGTATGATGTTTTCAGTAAAGATTAAAATTATGTTTGTCATCTTCTGTGACTGTTATCATTCAGCTTAACTCAATGAACAGACTTCTGAGGTATGATCAGCTTTGATTGACTTAACTGCAGCATTACCTTAGGCTTGAATCTCAGTTCAGGTTGCTGTATTTGAAGCGTGATGTGAGGTTTCTTAACCTTGATGAGGATGTTTTCTGATGTGACAGAATTCTGATTAATTAAATCTGCCAGGTGAGGGTCCTTTTTCATGAAGAGGCAAGCATCACTTTAAGTTACTGTGTGTGAGTGTATGCTTTCACTGTCGTTGTTGTGGCTGATGCTTTTTGAGGAGAAGCATGATGAAGATTGAAAATGCAGGTACAGGGAGAACAGGGCATCCTCATCTTGCAATGATGATGTGAATTAATCAGATGTAGTTCCTGGCAAGTGCAGCTCTGTCTGTTGCAAATTTTCACTCATACTCATGTCATTTATCAGGCATAACTCATCAACATCTGAAGGTGACATCACTCTGCTACAAGTCAATTCTGGTAGATCCTGCAGATTCTCATGATCAGTCATATCACAGAAGAAGACCTCTGTCAGTTTATATGAAAATTCATGAGAAGGATTTTCATTCAACAATTGATGTTGAGTTTGCTCATTGCCTCAGTCAATCTTTAAGAGATCTTTTTTCTGCTTCAGCAGCTGTGTTTTTTGTTCATCTTCACTCTGCCTCTTCCTCTTCTGACTTTTAATGCTAGGAATTCAGTTGATGAAAGGTTCTGAGTTGTGCTCTTTTCACTGATGTTTGTTCATGTGTAGACTTTTCTGCAAGCCATGCACATCATTAAGATGATATAAAAACAATGTTTCATCATTGAGCTGCTGAGTGCATAATGGGTGAGGACAGTTCAATGGTCAATAAGATTTTTTCAGATGTCATTGAAGATGATTCTGAAACTGAGCTTCTCTGATTCAGGAGACTCATCTCACTGTTGTGAACATGACAGGCTGACTGTCACCTAGACAGAAGAGACAACTTAGACAGAAGGAACAAAAGGCTGAATGAACAAGTGTGTTGCAGTAGATAATCAATCTGCATCACTTAAAGGTGATTGACTTAATGTGCATTTGACAGTGCTCATCTCATTCCTCTTGAACAAATCAACTGAAGCAAGTTAAGCAGTATTTCAATTCCACTTGTGATCACTCAAGGGTACATGTCAGCTCTTTGTGATGACAACTGTGAATATGTGTACTCTGTTGAGGTTTACATATACTGCAGCTGTTAAATTAATATGAATTCAGGAGACATCATGATTATACTTTCTCATCTTCACATCACAACCCTTCACTGAGCAGACGTCATTGATGAGTATCTCTCTCAGTCAGTATAAGGTTGTGCAGTCTTAAGATGCAAGAGAACACAGGTTCTTGATAATTTGTCTTCATTCTTCCTCAGATATGATTTTATCTGAAATCATCATCTGTGTGAGATGACCACGTTCTGACATCATCAGTGACAGGATTTCCAGGAGGTTCATTTTCACATCATTGTCAAGTCACTTCTTCCTGCAGATCATGACTTTTCAGTCTCTCTGCATCTGAACTTAATCAGTTTGAAATTGAAGTAAGCTCTTTCTTATGATGCTGTCATGATAGCTCTGAGCTTTGTTTCTGACCGCTTGAATTTCAGAATGAGTGGCATTTTCATCTTTAAGATGATGAATTGATTCTTGAACTCAACAAGCTGTGAATCCTGCCTGATGACAGCCTCTTTTTCAGCTGAAATCTTGCTTGAAAGGCCCTTTTCACGGAACTTGGCAAAAGATTAAAAATAGTCAACATGATCATGTTGAGCTGATTCACTTAAAAAGGCGGATCTCCTGCAAATGAAAGAGGTATTCACCACATAGCTTTGATCATATACATGAGTGTCAGTCTGCGTTATGTGCTGAGATTATTCAACTTCAGAGGCTGTACCTCTCTGTATTATTTGTTTCTCAGCATGACTGAGTTCTGCACTCTGTGAGTCTTTCAAGACAACTTACTATTGATCATCTTGTCAAGGTAGTGTCATATGACATGAACTGTAACTTGATCAAAGTATCCTGAGAGCTTGAGCATAGATCTGACAATGCGCTCAGAGATCTTCTTTGATAACAGTTCTTCTGAGACACCCTGGTTCATAATGGCATTGCATAGTATTGATAGACTCTTTATGAAGTCATGCCATTGAAGAATAAGTTTATTTTCACTGAGAGGTATTTATAACTGTCATAAATCTTCTGCTGAATTAACAGTGAAGATAGCCTTGTCTGTGAGAGTCAAGGCTAATAGATACTGAGCATCATCATACAGCAGATTGCTGTGTTGACTGATAAACATGTCATACCTTCAAAGAAAATCATTAATTAACACATACCAAAGGTGATGTGGATATCAATACACAGTATTCTCTGAATCATGATTGTTTTTCACTCAATGTTGATCAATCTGATATATCATCTTTCACTCATCATTAAGGATGTGTATTAGGATAACTTCAATGTCCTGCAAGTTATCAGTGAAGCTCTCTTTGAATAATTTTACATAAATTTATCTGATATTGAAGACCTCCTTTGTTCTTGTTCTCTTTGTCAGAGAAAAAAGCACTGATCCTCACCTCAGTTCAACAGAAGACGGTGATTGTGAAGGAAACTTGCACTTTATTACATGAATGAGTGAATTGAACATCATCAACAGTTCAGAACATGATGTTGAAACTGATCAACTCATTTTTGTTGAACAGTTGCTTCTGCTTTTTCTTATTCACAATCAGGCCTTCTTTGATCAAGATATTTCAGATTTATTAATGAAGTACTGTTTAACTATGAGGACATTATAATCAGATTCAATGTTCACTTACATGATATACCACATGTCTGTCTTCCTCATCAAAAGGACTGCTGGTAACTCAGGTAAAGTCAGCAAAGAGTCACTTCACAAAAGTATTTACTGAATCAACAGTGATTCATTCATCATCAATTCTTCCTCAGCTAATGATGACATGAAAGTGAAGGAAGTCTTTAATAGTGACAAGGTCTGAAGGTGATAAACCTTCTCATAAACTTCAAGCTTTTGTAGAGCATGCATTCATCATGACATTGTTGTTGAAAAGTAATTCTCCTGTGTCACTGCTTTTCTCCTCAATGGTGTCCACTCATCTACTTGATCAGGTAAGCATAGGATCTTTCACAGGATTAATTTTAAAGTTGCATTCACTTTTCATAACATCTTAAAGCTCAATTCTGATCTTTAAGGGTTTTCTTCATGTATTTCATGTTGTTCTTGATGTTATCCTTCACCTGATGAGCTCCCTGCTTGTGATCATTGATTATGACTCTCTTAAGTAACTCATTCATGGTGACTCCTTTCCGGCTCATAACCGCATGAGGTAGAGGGAATAGGCTTGATGAGCTCATGAAGCAGGTGCATATACTGAGAGAAGAAATTATAGAAGGGAAGAGTGACAATGCTGAAGCAGACTTGAAGAGAGGTGCCTTGAGGGCAGAGATCAACTGAGATTTGAATGAAGTCAGAATTGAAGGTGCACACTCTCCCTTTGAATCCTGTCTTGAAGTCATTTCAGGGTCATTCTGAGGTGGTACAAGGGAGCGCTTAATAAATGAGTGAGGATGCATCATCTGAATCAGAGTGCTACATCACCTGAAGTGAGGTGCTGAATCACTCTGTCACTCTAAAAGTGATAGCCTTGAGAGAGTGTTGACTGAGTTGCATCACAACTTCCATCATCATGAGCCGCCATTTGAGGGCTTATCCTTAATGATCAACTCTTTGTATTCAGGTCTGTCCCTTCATTTGACTACATGAGGTGCTACAAAGGAGAAAATTATGTAGGTGACATCTGCAAGTGTAAGGGTCATCCTTGACTAGCACTCAAAAGACTGTTTGAAAAGTAATGAATCTGCATTAAAGCTGAGACAGCAAGTATGTATGTTTCATCTCTTTACATGCTCTTGCTGATATGTGTATATGCTGTAGCTCTAGTCTCATTCTCTAATTTCATATATACACTCAAGCTTCAAATGTGTATTATATTGTCAAGATGTTTCCTCATTTTGATTGCATCACTTGATCACATTTCTTGATGAACTCTATCTCATGCACTCTTGCTGCATGAGTCTGAAAATGATGAATATGCTGAAGTGTTGTGTGACAGGATGAATGCAAGCATTTAAACAACTTCCCTTGAGTCAACTGTGAGTAGTGCATCTTCTCAAGATGATGACTCAACTGAGCTTTAGTGCTGAGAGCATGACCACCACAGTTTTTATTAAGGCAGAAGAGGCATGTTTTTGAGTGACACTGCATGAGGTATAAGCCACGTATCTGATCTGAGGCAAGGCGTTTGACAGCTGAAGGATACATCATTTTGTTCAGTGATTCTTGCTCAGAACATAACTGGCTCATCAGATTAATAATCAGCAGCTGATCAGTATGCACATCATTCTTGCCTGTACATGCCTCCTTTCATAGAATCTCTGCCAGTGCAGCATGTTCAAGAAGTGAGAGCTTGACTGAGAGAGGTACAAGATCATCTGAATCATCATGATGTGTATTAAATCAGGTCACTCACTGTTCTTTGAGGGCTTCTTGTCACAGGTTTCACTTTTGATATTTGATCTTGTTGTCAGCATCATGATGCACTCTTCATAATGCTGCTTCATCTGATTCCTCAAGTCATGTCTTTTTCAAGCTGTCATATTCATTCTGACACTGCTTGAGCAGGCATTGTCTTGCATCCTGTAAAGTCATCACATTAAAATGCTTTAAGATTTTGATCTCTCATTCCTCAGTCAGCTTGATTGAGGCATGTGAATCCCTCAGCAGCAGCTTATTTTCAGTCATAAGCATAAGATCCTTTTGCTGTACTGTGTCATGATAAGTGAATTAAACATCTCACTTGACTTCAACAGTCCTGTAATGCTTCTTAAAAACATGATTTGACTTGTGACTCATAACTTGATTTCAGATAAACTCAGGCGCAGCAGAAACTGTAATTCATCAGTATGAATCTTTAATCCTTTGCCACAGTGAGCTTCAGTACTGTTCAGCGTATTATCACAGCTGATGCACAAAAAATAAAAAAAGACTGAGTTTGAATGACCTGAATCATGAATAAGCTGCCTTCAGGGGTCACTCATGCATGCATATAAGTAAGCCTTATCTGTGACTTCTTCATTCTTTATACATCAGAAGAATGACTTGTTCAATACATAATTCTTTCACTGAAGGTACTTCATCTCTTTAATGAAAGTCACAGGGACATCATAAATCTCCTCAGTTGTCTTGTAGTTATCTTTGAAGACATCATCTGCTAAAGTTATAGTGACAAGAGGTATCATAAAACACATGCTGAGATGATTATTAAAATCTTCATGCAGCAAATGTATTGTCTTATCAAGCTGTCAGTAATTATGCATCTGCATCTCATGCATTCAGAGGGATTATGACTCACTCTTGTAACATAAACTCCTCTTGAAATGAAAATTTATTCAGATGCTGAAGTTAAACTCTGCACCTCCTGACTTAAAGTTGCATCATTTGAGGAGCTTAATGTTCTTGTAAAGCAGAGCTTCATCAGTTCCTCTGATTTCTTCAGTGTTATTCTTCACAATTGTTCCTGATCTTTCAGATGTGAATGCAGTCAGCAGCACAAAACAAAACAGCTGAATCCTTTTTCTTTCAAGTGAGTAATGATGAACATCAGTTGATCAAAGGTACTTGACAACATATTTCAAATCATTCATTCTCATAAGAGGCTGGCGCAATATTCCTCTGATGAGGTTGCAGGCTCATTGCATGTCATTTTCAATAAATTAAGCTGATAATTAACACAATGAAAGGTGTTGCTAAACTTGTTATCTTACATCTCTCATGATCTGACTTGTGACACTGTTCATCTCATGCTCAGCCTTGAACTTGTAAAGTGATTGTAGCCTGATAAATGCATTCATTGTGACATTTAACTTCATGATAGCGCTGTTGTTCAGACTTCACTTCATGAAATTGCAAAAAGCATCTGCAGTGACTGTTTTGAGAAAATTCAGTGAGTTCAAGGGTTTCAAAGGATCCTCAATATATGCACAATACTTAAAGAACACTGAGTCAGATGAGTGTAGAGCATGAAAGATGCACAATTTACTGTTGCAATTTGCATAAAGTCCCTCCATAAGTGATCTTGCTGAATGAAGTGAGTTTGTCAAACCCGTTTCTGTGACGCTGAGTGACAGGCTTGACTTTTTGATAATGCTCTGAGCTCTTGATCAAGCGTCCTGATAGAGGTCCATGAGCCATAGTGATTTGAATTCAAAATGAGAAAAAGCAAAGGAGGGCGGGGGTGCGACAGCAGCAAGTGAACTTGAGATACAGAAGAAAGCAACAGAATGAGCACAGAATGATATCTCAATGAAGAACAATGTAACAGGTGATTCAGCAGGTGAGCAATCTTGCCAGGGGGGGGAAGCCTTCAAGCTCAGCATGCAATTTGCCTCAGGGAAGGAGTAAGCTGAGTGACGGGGGCAGCATTCAGGTATTGAGGCCAGCGGCGCATAGTCGCAGGCGGAAACCGCCTTCAAACCTGATGGGCAGCGGCGGTCCAGTCAGATCTGCCATAACTTGCGCCGTGCAACCAGTGGCTAAGCTAAGCAATCTAGGAGCAGCAAGGAGTGAGGATGTTGAGTTGAAGGGGGGTGCCGGAGTTGAAGGTGGATGAAGCATCCAAAAGCAGCGCGTTGACCAGCAGTACTGGAGGCATCAGCAGGAAACCGGTGGACAGCTGCCAACACGCAGCCGCTTTAACGGACCGCTAAGCCTGATCAAGCGAAAAAGTACACTCGCCATACAAAAGTCAGACCGACGGGATGCCCAGTTCCCTTGAGTCTATGGTTGTATGTGACAGAAAACCGTCATAAAATAGTATATGACCAACTTTTGGTAGAGTAGAGTAATGCGGTCCGTGAATGACCCTAGCTCTCACTACGTCATGCTTCGGCTGCCGTAACCTTTAAGGTGCTACCGGCAGACGACAATCATCGCTGCTTTTCACTCCGTTTCCCTGCCGCTTCAAAGACTCGACCGACGCGGTCTAAGGAGTCGCGACCGCCAATAATCGAAAAGAGGAGCATTAACCCTAAACAATGGAGGGCCCGACTGCAGCTCTCCAAAGACCATTCCACCCGGTTCCGAGGCACATTCAGCCACAACCACAACCGCCACTTGCTTTCCAGCAATCTCCAGTTCATCATGCTCATTCTGCTTTAGCCCCTCAGCTCGAGCCTGAGCTGCAAGGCCTCGGCCATGCAGACGCGCACGCCTACTCTCCACAGTTCCATACCCAATTCGATGAAACGCCCAGTCGCCAGGTTCTACATTCTAACAACGCATTCGATCAGCGACCACCTCAACCTCAGCCCCGCTTTACAGAGATTCGAGCTAATGCATTGCACACCCCGCGCAGCCAGCAGAACAGTGCTCTCCAGCATCAAGCTGGACAGTTTGGGATCCTCACGCCCCATCCAGCATTACCCAGTCAACCCCACCTTTCAAATGGGCTGCAACACGAACAGGACTTGTTTCCCTCTCCGGATCAGAATGGCGCCAAGGAAGGAGGGCACTTCAGCAACATGAAGTTCGTTCCGAATCCACCAAACTTGGAAGAATGGAGAACACGGCTATTCAACGTGGACGACATCATCACGCTGACAGAAGACGAGTGTGTGAATTCACCCCGTTCCTATTGTCCTTGCTAACCTTGTGGGAATCGCTCAGATTCCAAACCTACTTCCCACACGTCGACAACATCTACTCACACCGCTCCACCCAACGCTACAAGCGCAAACCTTTCGTCTCTCACTATTGGGATTGCCGACTCAAAGGACGTCCTCCAGGGACGGCCAAATCAGAAGACCCAAACAAGAAAAAGCGCAAGCGTCAAGCTCGGGAGCGTGACCTTTGCGATGTAAAGATCAAGATCACGGAGTATTTCACAGGCGCAATGATCAATCAGGAGTTCGCTGCCTCGGCTGTCGATGTTCCCGGACAAAACAACTTCTACGCACCGGGGCAGCCAGGCGGTGATTTGATGCTAGCTCACCAGCAAGCACAACACTACGGAAATCTCCCACCCGATCATCCAAGCGCAGTGGGCCAGAAATACTACACGATTCAACGGGTCAATGGAAATGGTGGAAACGGCAAAGGGGATGGAATAGCGGGGCCACACAAACACAGTCTTGAAGAGAGCGATCGGGTGAAGAAGAACAGTATCCAGCGACATTTCCTGAAAGAGGAGAAGGAGAAGAGGAAATCGCAGGTAAGCCGAGACCTTTTTCATAGCGGCTCTGCATTGTCCTGTCGTAAGCGAGATGGTTCAACCAGCGACAACTTTCCCTCGTCGCGCGTCATGCCCGTGCTCGTAATGTGGGCACTAGGAGATTTCGGGCTCCTTGTGATTTCATCAGTTCTGCCATGAAGCAGTTCATTCGACCTTTTCCTTTTCCTTTTCCTTTTCTTTTGATCACTCAGACAAAAACATCGTGCTTGAAAACCCGCTTTTACAATTCTGCCGTACCAGCACGGACATTCATACGCAACATGTCTGACACGAAGCAACAGAAGACGTATCATAAAAAGGCCACGGGTCCAGCTCTGGCGACTGTAAAGAAACATTCAAAAGAGCATGATCTAAAGCTCTTTGGAAGTTGTTTTTGGTAGGTTTGACTGACACAATCTCCACGCTCTCTGACGTCAAACGTACGCAAGACCATTCACTAACTTTGTTCATCAGCCCCTTCGTCCAGCGTGTGTGGATTTCGCTCGAGGTGAAAGGAATCAACTACCAATATGTGGAGGTTGATCCGTACAAGAAGCCCGAATCATTACTAGAAATCAATCCCCGTGGACTTGTACCAGCACTGAGGCATGGCGATTGGGGCATTGGCGAAAGCACGGTTTTAATGGAATATGTAAGGTCTATTGGACATATGAGTTTATTAATTTTTATCTGACTCGCACGCCAGCTTGAGGACCTCAACATGGGGACTCCATTACTTCCGCCCAATGATCCCAAAGGTCGCGCTCATTGCCGGTTGTGGTCGGACCACGTACGTGAGCGATCTTTCTCACCCCTAGTCATCCACTGATTTCCGTCATCTGTCATGTAGATCAACCGTCACATTGTCCCCGCTTTCTACCATTATCTGCAGGCGCAAAAGGAGTCCGACCAGATCAGCAACGCCAAAGAACTCAAGGATCAAATCAGCACGATTGTGGATGCCGCAGACGCAACAGGTCCCTTCTTCCTTGGCGCCAACATTTCATTTGTCGATATCCAATTCGCGCCGTGGATGATCCGGATGAATCGTGTTCTGAAGCCCTACCGAGGCTGGCCGGAGCCTGACGAGGGTAGCCGGTGGGCCCAGTGGATTGAAGCGATCGAAGCCAACGAGCACGTCAAAGCGACGACTAGCACGGACGATCTGTATTTGGACAGCTATGAGAGATATGCGGGTGAGTGTGCCCAAGCATGTGCGGGACGGGGAGGTCGTGTGAGTAGGAGATTCGCATGGCTGACACCGGGAGCAGAGAATCGACCTGACACCAGCCAGCTCGCCAAAGCAGTGAATTCAGGAAAGGGTCTGCCATGAGCAAGGTCAGGGTCGGGGCTGATGGCCGGGTTCCATGGAGTTCGGGAGGACTGTTGTATGATGGAAGCCTCGAATGTCTGGATGAGCTTGATTGCCACATTGCCCAATCACGGTGTCTGATGCTCATTTGCTGTCCCACTGTAGCATCCATAGCACAACTCGCTGTGCTCGCTGTGCTCGCTGTGCTTGCTGTGCTTGCTTGCTGTACTTGCTTGCTGTGCTTGCTTGCAAGGACGCTTCGCGCAAGAGTGAGGCATCTCCCAAACGGGCATCATTGTCCTGCCAAGTGTCTCATTTGTGTCATGTCTGGATGCAATCCACTCAGTGACGGTGGTGCAGATGTGCGCCCAACGGGTCGGCTCGGCAGCGGGGACCCTTGCATTGCGTTGTGCCTGTCGGTGCGTCATGCCAGTCTGGCTGGGGAGGCCCTGGAAGGATAGCTACTAGCTCCGACGTGGTCAAGAGCACCATGGCATAGTGGCAGCACTTTCGTGAAGCTATATCTTAAGGTTTGGAGCGACGATAAGCACCCCCACTGTCCACGTCCCACTCGTGCCACCGTACATGTAGCCGCATGCAACTGCTCGACAGCCGACATGCTCATTCGTGGCAAAATAGCCGCTCCACTCGGCACCGGCGGGCTTTATCGCCATAGGCTCTCGCCCAAGGCTAAAGTCAATTTCTCTCGAGGCAATTTTGTCCAGCGCGCGCGCGGGCGGATGATGGAAACGGGCAATCATGTCGCGAGGCTAGTATCCCCGGACTCGGTGCACACGCTGTGGGATGAATATATGAGCATCACTTTCTGCCGTTGATCGTACCAACGTAGTATTCGAGCATCGGTTTGTGAGAACGGAAGTGATGGCGTCTTCGAAGCCAAAAGCCCTCTTGCTGGGGACGATAGATCAGTACGTACCCCCTCCTCGGCCCCTCCGCGTCCCCAGTCCTCCATCCGACCCCACAAACCCAACCCCACACCCAATCATCACAACGCCTCATCGCCGCCAACGTTGAACTGATATCTCCCCCCACAGTGAGCCCGCGCGCAAAGACTGGGAATCCCTCTCCTCCATCGCCGAGCTGATCGAGCCCAAAGCCACCAACCGCGAAGAATTCGTCAAAGAATGCCAAAGCGGGGCCTTCGACGGTGTCGTCGCGGCGTACAAGACCTTCGCCAGCAAAGACATCACCGGGAGGTTCGACGAGGAGTTGGTGAAGCAGCTGCCGGAGAGTTGGAAGTTTATTTGTAACAACGGTATGTGTATTTCTGCTTTTCGGACAGAGTGCGGCGAGGCCAAGGGACGAAGACCGAGGGGCGCGAGGAGGCTTTGTATCCGAGTCCGTTGGAAAGGGCAGTCGCTGTCTGCTCCCGCGCTTCCGACACCTAACGAACCATCCCTCCCACCCCTCCCCTTTGACGCTCATCTCTGACACCCCCCCTCCCCTTTGACGCTCATCTCTGACACCCCCCCTCCCCAAGGCGCCGGCTACGACCAAATCGACATCCCCCCCTGCACCGCCCGCCGCATCCGTATCTCCAACGTCCCCACCGCCGTCGACGCCGCCACCGCCGACACCGCGCTCTTCCTGCTCCTCGGCGCTCTCCGCAACTTCGCCTCCCCCCTCACCACCCTCCGCCAGCACATCTGGAAAGGCAACCCTCCCGCGGCGCTCGGGCACGACCCGCAGGGAAAAGTCCTGGGGATACTGGGCATGGGGGGGATAGGACGGGAGATGAAGAAGCGGGCGGAGGCGCTGGGGATGCGCGTGCAGTATCACAACCGACGGAAGTTGGAGGAAGGGATGGCGGGGGGGGCAGAGTATGTTGGGTTTGAGGAGTTGTTGAAGACGAGTGACGTATTGCATTTGAGTTTACCGTTAAACGTAACTCTCTCCCCTCTCTCTCTCGCCTTCCCACGCCCCCAAACCCCTTTCCCCACCCTTCCATCACCAACGCTTCCCCTCCACTTTCCCCCCTTCCCAACCCCTTTCCCCCATCACTGACCTCCCAACGCAGAAACAAACCCACCACATCATCTCTCGCCCCCAATTCGCCCTCATGAAACCCAGCATCATCATCATCAACACCGCCCGCGGCGCCGTCATGGACGAAGCCGCGCTCGTCGACGCCCTCGCCGAGGGAAAAGTCGCTTCGGTGGGCCTCGACGTGTTCGAGGACGAACCGGAGGTGCATCCGGGCTTGATTGCGAATCCGAACGTGATGCTCTTGCCGCACATGGGCACGTGGAGTGTGGAGGTGAGTTGAGACTGTGATTTTTTTCCGCTGTCGGGTTGAGTTTTTGGAGAGGGTGGGAAGAGGTGACGAGGTTGGGGGGGAGGGGATGGGGTGGGACGGGGAGGTGGGAGTGGGGAGTGGAAGGGGGATGATGGGAGTGGGAGTGGGGATTGGGGATTGGGTCATGTGGATATGCGGCTGACAGGTCGAACAGACACAAACGGCCATGGAACACTGGAACATCGCCAACGTGCGGGCGGCGATCGAGGAGGGCAGACTGAAGAGTCCGGTGCCGGAGCAGGCGGATATGAAATAACATCTCCCGGTCACCGAGGCCGATGGTAAGGCTACTCGAGCGATGAAGTGTTTGCTTTCGTCGCTCGCTGCAAGAAAGGAAAAGCAAGGTAGATCAGCTGGGATCGGACACATAGAACAGAAACAGGCAACAGATAGATTATACACGCAGACAAACGAGCAGACATTTCCCCTAATTGCACCAGTGTCGAATAACCGATAATAATTTTCATTAGACATATTATGTGAATACTGCAAGAGTCATCGTCTCCTTCCGCGACTCGGCTTTTGCCTCCCCCCCCAGATCTAGCTAACAAAGGTAGAAGAAGAAAACCGCCATGCCATGCTTCCCGGCAGCGAGTGACATCTTGGTAGAAACAAAAAGCCCGAGGTTAAAAATACACGGTGTTGCTTGCTTTCTGCTTGTGGGATCAAGTAAGCGATACCGATGCCAGTGTGAAATCTCATTGCTGCTGCCCCTTTGGCTGTATGCCCCTAGCAAAGCACAGCCACTGCCTGGCACTGGTCAAGAAGACGCCAGGCTCTTCACCTAGACTTGCGCACTCCACGTTCGAATCCCTACCGTCCCACCGTCCACGACCTCATAGCCATGCCACACAACCTCTGAATCACCTGCGTCGTCCCCTTCCCCACCGCCTCATCCTCGATAAACTTCTTCGCCACATACAACTTGGCCTTTGCGTCCTGTTCATCATTCGTGCTCGGCTGCTGCAGATTATCCGGAAACTCCGCCATGCGCTGTCCCAGATGTCGCGCGATCGCAATCGAGTAGATGACATCTCGGTTCTCCCGGCTGTCTAGTAGATTGCGGGATGCGCCGAGGGTATCGTCCATGTCCTTTGCCGAACTGGCCTCGTCGTCGCGGAGCGTGAGGAATCGGCCCATGAGACGCCAAAATTCTCGTTCTCGGAATCTCAGTTGCTCGTCGAAGACCGGACTGTTACGGAGAGCTTCGTCCTCTGGTGGCAGTGGCTCGGCATCGAGGTATTGTCCTGACACAAGATTCTCAAAGATCTCTAGTCGCTTGGCCGCATCGTGGACGCCATCGTTGCTTTCTTGGTAGTTGACTTGACCGTTGGTGAGAGCTGGGTCTGCAGCAACGCGACGACAAAGACCCATCAGTGACCAGATAACGCTAGCTTCAAGACTTTGTGTGGCAGGGGTGTCGTAATCGCTGGGTTGTGACACGATATTGAATCTTGAGATCAAGGCCGCGAATTGTTCGCATAACCTGACGTCAGCCAGGACGTATGACAAGCCCCTCGAGGTGAACCATCGAGTCTCTAAGAATCTATCGATCCCCGGCGCATAGGTAGAGATGTATATGTGCTTGATCTCATCGTAAACGAGACCAGAGATGGATGTAGGTAGCGTAAGAGCGGGAGGGTGGACCCCTCCTACAGCGAGGAGGTCATCGATCTTAGTCCGCTTTGCTGCAGAGCTAGTGTAAGCAGGAGGGTTCTCCTTCGAATCTCCATCACCATGATAGGGCACCGTTGTGACATAGGGAGACTGGGTAAGGGAGGCGCCACCTCTATGATTGTGTCCATCCGACGCACCCGATGAGTACGGGCTCGCGCCGTCCAAGCTTCCCTTCAGATCTGGTCTGAACCCTTGCGCTCCTTCATACGAATTGGGTGGGACTTGCATTTGTGATTGACCTGCTCCTTCCAACGCAGGGTCTATGGCGGCACTGTAATCGTACGGCTCGACCGACGAACCAGGCGAGCTTACGCCTGCCGACAACGTGGGTGCGTAGACGTGATTCCCTGCGGGCATGTATCCTTGAGGCGGCGGAGGGTATGGTGACGACGTCGCAGACGTGGCCTGCATCGATGGCGCAGAACTGGGTGCTGGTTGAATGGCTGCTGGCCCCGGTTGAGATTTGAATATTGGATCGTAACCTAAGCACTCTCGCTTGCTCTTTTGGCAGTTTCGACACGTCGGATGCGCTTCATCACACTAATGATAACACAAACACAAATATTAGCAAGGACGCGGAATCTTTGTGTTCACGACGAAGAGAGGGAAAGACCGCAGACAAGCGAAGGTCGCTTGACGGTGACTTAACCGATCGCCATTTTCTGTCTCGGCAAATACTAAACGAAAACAACTACAAGCCATCGACGGAGAAAGAGTGGATGCCGGGAAGCTGTCGCAGGACGTGAGAGAAGAGTCCGCGTACCTTTATCCGCCGCTTACGACACGTCAGACACCCGGTCTTGGTCCTTCTCTTGATCTCCTTCTTGTGTCTTCCTCCCGACATTATCCTGCCATCGGTCGCCGGGAGTGGATAACGAAGTGGTTGGTTGGGATCGGAGGTGACATTCATATGCTGTGGAGGTGGCAGTGATTGCCCTGGGTTGTGATAGAACTGGCCCATCGGGTTCATTGGAGGTGGTAACGGAGAGCCCATCGGAACTTGCCCGCCTTGTTGCTGTTGTTGCTGCTGCGCCTGTTGCTGCTGTTGCTGCTGTACTTGCTGTTGCTGCTGCTGCTGCTGTTGCTGCTGTTGCTGTGGTTGCTGCTGCGGTCTTCCATCGTTGACTCGTATGGGAGGGAGGTTGAGTGATGGCAGTGATACGTGTGAGCCCGTCGGTGATGCGCGGTATGGCTCCACGCTCTGACCTTGAGTTGGCGGCGGGTACGCGTAGGCCGACATCGATGGAGAAGGGTAAAAATGTGGAGAAGGATAGGAAGTTGGCTGTCGCGACTGATTATTATTCGGTTGCGACATGATCAGTAGGGTGCCCGGGGGGGTTATGGCGGTGAAGGGGCCGAGAATGTGGGTTGCGTTGTGCGACCGTTGAGGCGACGCACAGTACTGAGGCAAGGATTGTCCAGTAGTGCTTCATCTATTCACGTGTCCCTGCAGAATGCAGATCGGCCTTGCCTGCACTGTGCTCCAGAGCGAGCGGTACGAGTCAAGGGCTGTTAACGATCGCTTGAACAAATGCGAAGGCGAAGGCTCAAGCGAGCTTCGCGAAATAATGCAAAAGGTGCCGTACTCCAGGCTGGTGGGCAGAGTGGATGGAGGTGTCGTAGCGAGAAGGTCTAACAGGACGACCCGGGGGGGGCGGGAGAAAGGCTGGAAAAGCGAGGGGGACCACGTAACGAGACTAACGACGGCCAACGAGTGGAAGAGATGCCACCCGGCGATTTCAGGCGAAAGAGGCGAGAAGCTAGACGGGCGACAAGAACAGGAATGGGAATGGGTCAAATGGTGATCAAATGGTGAATTAGGATAGCGGAAGCATAAATGAGACGTAATCTGCCGTGCTGAACCGGGTTTAGTGCCTGGATGCTAATCTCGGCGATGGCCAACTCCAGACAGTCCAGCGCTCCAGACGCTGCCCCGACGAAGACCAAGGTACCGCGGACGTGTCCTGGATTCCGTGTGTCTTTGCTCTCGCTGCGTTCTGTCGCTCCGCGTCGTGCCCCGTAGAAAAGAAGAGGTATCACGCACGGAGGTACCCGCCCCGAAAGCTTAAAGCACTAGAAGTGGGAGAGAATGTTTCTGGTTAGCCACCGACGACTCTCCAATCGCAGTCGAGCTGACCGGATAATTGTTCCGCTCAGAGGGAAGAATGGGTGGATGAGGGCATGATTGGAGCAGCGCGGCGTCAGCGTGTGAAGGCCCCCATGGGTTGCTTCCATTGTTGTTGCAGCAGCAGCAAATTGGCAACAGGAATGCACACCAGATGAGGTGAATGGTAGGCCCGCTCCGTGCCGCCATTGGGTGAATATGGCCGAGGCCACCGAGCCTGGCCAAGCGTAGAGAAGCCGCATGTCATCAAAGGAGAGCCTCTGGCCTTCTTCTGCGTGCTTCTGCCTGCGCTTTCTGCGCGCCGATCACCGTGAGCATGACCGTGACGCCGTCGTTGCCTACTGGGCTCTGCCTTGGCAGCAGGAATCACCCCTGAATGGATGGGGCATGAATGAGGCCTCGCAGTGGTCTGCTGACACCAAAGGCACCAAAGCAAGGCCCGAAATGGACCTGTTACGAAGTATCGTACATGACCCAGGCAGGCGGACCACCCTGTCTTACGGACAGCTTGTCCTGCAGCAAAGTCTCACAGATCTGCAGCCGAATGCGACTCTGGACGATGCTTGTACCAGGTCGCTGAAGAGGATGGCAGCTACACCACGGCCACGCATCGGGGGTTGAGCTGCTCCATGGTAGTGCAACGGCCGTGCATGCGAGATGATCTCAACCTTGGTCAGGGGGGATCCGCTGGTTGGATCGCGTGTAGGGGGAGCAGCTTCGCTACCAGATCAAGCAATATTTGGAGAAACTTACGGCCTTCTAGAAGATGTATAAGCGTCAGGTAGGCGATTTTCTGGCGGCTGCCTGTCAAGCGACCGCAATAACCGAAGGGTAACTTGAACCTCACGTCGTTGCTGCCGCATGCACCGGCCGTGTCCCCACACCTGCGAAGCCTGCGACGGGCTGCAATGGGCTATGGCCGATGAGATTGGCGGTCCTGGAGATGAGATGGGATCATGGGAGCATGAGGACGTCACGGCGTCCGCTTGCACGGGCGGCAAACCCTCCAACGAGGCAATTTCCGTGGGATCGTGGCGCTAAGACCGTTGCGGCTGTATGGAATGGACGTGAGAGAGGGAAAGACGGGGAGGGGGACGGAAAAATCAAGACTTCAGAACAGCCGCCACCAGTTCAAGAGAATCAGAGTTTGGAGACCGTTTCGTGTCAGGCGAGACGTCATATTAGTGCACACGCCGGAGGAGGTCCTGGGAGCGAGCAGGGGAATTGGGCAGTCAAGCTGGAGGCGCCAGAAGCGACCAGAGGTTTAATTGGTGACAGTGCGAACGTACGTCCCGGTACTTGCCAAGTGCTACAGAGTTCATGAACGGGCCGTCGTTCTACGGGACGTATCGGGTGTTTTCTGCATACAAATTGATTATGCAAGGTGAGTATGTCGTGCAGCCGATTTAGGGTAGGGTACCTGTGCGGCGGGCAATAGGACTGAACGACAAATGTCGAGATCCGGGTACTCGTACATGGCGGCCGAAATGAAGGGGGTGTGCAAAGTGGTCAATGCGCATCGATGGCTATACTCATGCGTCCCTTTCCGTCAATGTGGTGCGGTCGGTGAGCAAAACGCCCTTCTGCCATTCCTCGAGGGCATATACTTCATCTAAAGTATTCTTTCCCACACCAATGGCTTTTCTTTGAAAACCCTCTTTCTATAGAGCGGAAGAGATGGGTTCTTCCAATGCAGACAGTTGCAGAGGCTGTCAACGACGCTGATCTATCGGAGAATGGAGGAGATCCCATAGGCTCTTACGCCATATCCGGTTGTTGATTGAGGCTACAGCTCGGCCGGCTGCCTGCAGCGGAAGGGACAATGTGTGATGAGGATGAACAGCCGAGGCCGTGCAAAGGCGTAGGGACCTCGTGAAATCCGGCTGGTGACAGTAAGACATGATCGACAAAGCATTGGAGGCCACGTTGTTGGGGTCCGATCGAACTCTCGCCTATATGTAGCCAGCAGATAGGGAGGATGGGGATAGGCTGCGGACGCCAACACCAACCGACAACAGATGGTGCGCTAAAATGATCGACCACCATGCGTCTGGCGTGTGCTCGAGCGCATCTGGAAGAATCAGATATTCGGCCCCAAGGTGCTAGGTTATACACTTTCTGTCGGGGACGCAGGACGAGCGAGGAGGAGGGTGCGGGTAAGCACCCTTGTGGAGTCGATGGATCGACGAGGCTTTGTAGATCATGGTTGAAGGTCACATTGCCGGCGCCAGAAGGCCCTCACGAAGGTTAAGGTAATGAAATCATGGGGGGTGAGTTTGGCCACGGCAAGCCTGATTGCGCAGAACAAGCGGCGACAGCGGATGGGCAGGTGCAATGAGACCAGGTAAGCGGGCAGTGACGGGGTAGGCCACCTGCATATATCTCGTACGAAAGGACGCGCCGTCATGCATGCCCTACAGGGGCAGGGCGTACACCCAACGGCTTTTGTACAACAGCAATAGTCGGCTTTTAGATCGGCTCTCCGCCGATCGGAGTTTGCGCGGGGATGCTTATGCAACACCCGACATCGGCACGTGCATGGTCCTTCATCTCTGACCCAAGCTACGAGCTGTTTGATAGATGCCATTTCGTGCCCTCGGGACGTTGCCACTGTTGACCACGACGTTACACACCCGTAGCCTAATAGTCTTGGCCTTGGCCTTGGCCTTGTTCGCACTGCCAAACTAACATACTGCACTCGCTTTCTGCCGCTTAGATGCTTCCCGACCAAGACGCATGTGGATGATACCTTACCATGGTTCGGCGCTCGTGGTTCGAAGCCGACAGCGTGTATTCCGTAGATGCGACGGCAAGGCGTTGGGCTCCGTGTCTTGTGCATGGCATGTCGTGCGTGCATATTGCGGGTAACAAGCATAATTCGTCACGGGTATCTCCCTCCTGAAGCCCGCCGAGTGCCGAGCGCCTCATACATCTGCCAGAACGCTGGTCCAGTCGAACTTCTTCCACCTCTTCCTGAAGCCGTCCACTCTCCTATCTCCAACCTTGTTCCATCTTCCCTGTCTCTTTATAACGTTGGGCTCCACATCTAGCATGCCCCCTATGATCTCCCTTGCAAAAAGATCACCTTTCGGCCATCTGTTCGCATCCTCGACGATATGCCCCAGCCCCCCGTCGATTTCGAACCAGACATGAAAATACGGCATCTCTTTCACAAGAGTCTTGCGGAAAGCTAACTTACCCAACCCTTGCTTAGCTTTCGAAAGGGTGTCGATGACCTTCTTATGCTGTGTCCACTCTTCATCTGATGTCAATATTGCTTCCTTGAAGAAGGCTGGTGCAGTCTCCCCAAGACTATATGGAAGGGGCACGACTTCCAATGTAGCATGTTTCTTTCGCTGTGGAGTGGCAGCATTTTCATAGAATATGACATCCCGGCCCTGATCGTGGTACATCCGGGTGAGGCATTTCATGAAATTCTGTGCAACCTTGCATTAGCGGCCCTTCTCATCAAGAATTGATTGCGACGCTTACTCTGATCTCCTCCCATTCATCGTCATCGCACTCAAGCAGGTTACATCGGTGTTGAACAGGTACAATACATGCGCCGCCTTCGCTGATTTCAGGCTCGGTGGGTAACGTGAGGTATACCCTTGTGGCCAAGGACACCAAAGGCGCTATCGGGGGGGTGTTGGTATCCTCATGGTGGCACAGCGGGCAATTGTCAAGGATTCGATTCATCTTTTGGATATCCGAGATTGCGGTGTTCTTGAGGTTGACCTCTGATTTCTGGACGCGCTTTGCTAGCTTGTTAGCGTTCTCGTCCATATAATCCAGATCGTTCTAAAACCCTGTTAGCAGTGACACTTGATAAATTCAAGAGCTCATACATCAAATTTGCCATCCTTAGCTATTCTCTCAGCGAACCGTTTTCCCTCGCCACCTGCCTGACCCCGTGTCCGCCGCTCTTCTCGTACCATGTCCTCTATACTCATATCCTCGTTCTCCTCGACCAGCCCTCGCTCACGTCCTCTTTTATTGTCAACCGCTTTCACTTCGCCTTTTCGTCCTCCAACCAGCATCCTGTTCTCCATAGTTCCGAGCACTACAATGTCAGGTTCTTTGCGATTGGCGAAAGATGCTATAGCAATGTTATACTCAGTCTCGAGAGTATCCGCGTCTGTCGAGCCCCGTAGCTTTGCCTTCATCATTTGCGCCTTGAGTCTGTTCAAAGCCGTCTGATCCAGGGGAACCGTATGTATCCTTACCGGGGCCTCCTCCATAATCTCGCCTTGAGGAGGTGGGCTATATGTTGAGTTCTCTGCGGAAGGAACTGAGGCCTTGTAAATCCCAGCATCCATCTTTCGCTCCCGAAAGAGCTCTCCACTCGGTTTCTCTTTGCCAACGTAGCCTTTCCCATAGGTCTCCCTCCTTTCGAGCTCAACTTGCTCTTCTCTCGCATCATCGAAAACCCTCAAATCCCCATAACGCTCCATCGCAACGTCTTCAACCGAACGACCTGTTTCCTCTGCCTGCCTGTACACCGTCTTGAGTTTGGTCATGCGCCATTGGGCCCCTATGTCTCCAAAAGTGTAGTCGACCTCAGGTTGCGTTGGTTCCTCAACCACATCGTCCGATACTGCTCTACCGTCCGCCAGATCCTGTAAATGATGCTTGTTCAACTCGTTATCATGGATCTTAAGCGCAAAATCTGCCTTCGAAGATCTAGAAACAGTGGGCTCTGGGACCTTTTTAACCCCTTTCTGCGTATAATCTATGCCAAGGGCAGATGGAGCTTCCATCCAAGAGTCTCTTTTAAGCTCCTCACGAGTATTCTCCAGGTGTAATTCGTTACCGTCATCCAACAGCACCCCTGAAGCTGCATCCTTCTCTACCCATTCCCCTTCATTCCCAGGTATTGAGCTTGTGTAGGACGGCTGGGCTGTGTCTCTAGACCTCCGCTCCCGCCGCTCATTGATGTCATCTTCTCCTTCCCTGGAGCGCTTTGACCGTTTATGCCGGTGCTGGTCTTCTGGAGTAACATCATCATGGTGGTGTCTAGAAGACCGATGGCGATGATGGTGGTGGTGATGGTGATGTTTGCGCCGGCCAGTATCCTTTCCAGGTCTTGTGTCCGAACCTTTATCCTTGTAGTCCTCCCCAGAATTTACCAAGGACTTCTCAAAATCCTCCAGGCTCGTGAGTTCTGCCATCTCTAAAGCACAGCTGTTGGATGTAGACGAAGTCAATCTATAGAAACCTGAAGCGAGTGAACTCCTCCCAAAATTCCAACAACTTTTCATCGGCAACATCTCTACTTCGAATACATCTCGCCAATCTGCTCAGTAATTACTGGTACCTCAGAGGTATTGTTCTGAAGGACAACTACGCGTTAAGATGGCGGCATCGCCAGTTGCGATTGTCTGTGTCGGCATGGCTGGTATTTACAGAACTCTATCCGTAGCAACTGGCGTAGATAGACATTGACTGACGCTCTTCTACAGGCTCGGGCAAGACTACCTTCATGCAGAGGATCAACTCTCATCTCCACTCCAAGCATCAGCCGCCATATGTGATCAATTTGGACCCAGCTGTGCGCAATGTGCCGTTTGATAGCAATATTGATATTCGAGACTCGGTCAACTACAAAGAAGTTATGAAACAGTACAACCTGGGTCCCAACGGAGGCATCCTCACGTCGTTAAATCTGTTTGCAACCAAGATTGACCAGATTCTTGCTCTCCTTGAAAAGCGTACAACACCTAGCCCCGAGAACCCAAACGCTAAACCGATCAAAAACATTCTGGTGGATACCCCAGGACAGATCGAGGTCTTCGTATGGAGTGCTTCAGGAAGCATCCTGTTGGACTCCCTGGCATCTACGTTCCCTACGGTGATAGCTTATATCATCGACACGCCACGGACGAGCTCGACAAGTACTTTCATGAGCAACATGTTATATGCGTGTAGTATATTGTACAAAACAAAGCTCCCTATGATTTTGGTTTTCAATAAGACGGATGTGAAGGACGCAGACTTTGCAAAGGAGTGGATGACAGACTTCGAAGCATTCCAGGCTGCACTACGGCGTGAAGAGGACGAAGGCAGCTTTGGGGGAATTGAGGGTGGCAACGGGGGCTTGGGAGGCGGAAGCGGCTACATGGGATCTCTATTAAACAGCATGAGCCTGATGTTGGAAGAGTTTTACCGACACTTGAGCGTTGTCGGTGTCAGCTCCATGACCGGGAAAGGGGTGGATGAGTTCTTTGAGGCTGTGGCAGAGAAAGCTAAGGAGTTTGAGAAGGACTACAAGCCTGAGCTCGAAAGACGAAGGCAAGAGAGGCAGAAGGACAAAGAAGGCAGGAGGGAAAGAGAGTTGGGAAAGCTGATGAAGGACATGAACGTTTCGGGCAGCAGCAAGAGATCCTCTGGTGGACTCAACCGGGCCAAAGCTGCAAAGAAACAAGATATCGACACCATCAGCGACATCGAAGACGAGGTTGAATCGGACGACGAGGCACGGATGGTTGAACCTGATGAAGACGATATGGACGAGGAGGGTGATGAGGATGGAGTGACTGCGGAGGAAGGCCTCACGCAAAGATACAAGCAGGCATTGGCAGAATCTGAGGGCACAAAAGGCGCGTCATCGTCAGAAGACCACAGCTTCACAAGATATCTCAACGCCACTAGCATGAACGGGTGATGGAAAAGCTGTCGCATGCAAGCATTTCAAGGAGTTCAGGAGGTGGCGGATCAGGCGCAATGGCCGATAGATAGGGCATACCCAGGCACTTGAATACTAAGCCAGCCGTCAATTCGAGCTTTGGCGCAGAAAATTGCGCTCAGAACAGATGCCACTCCTTCCAGAATTCCGGACAAGTCGTGATCCAGCTTCAAATTCAAGGTAAGCGTTAAGGTCTGCGACGTATGTCCCAGCGGAAGCACTCTAAGACCCTTCAAACTCCACCAATCACAGCAAACAACCATTCCCCTCAAAAGACATTCTATGTAGAGTAAGCATTGCAGGAGAAGATTGAGGCACGCTAATATATGCAGGAGGTCACGACGTTCGACGATGAACTTCTGCAAGTCCAAAAGAGCACTCAGTCACATTCCAAAGCAAACCTAAAGACCTCTGAAGACACGCAAGCGGTAGTGCTCACCATAACCTTTTCACAAAAGATAAGACACCAAATGGGGAGTTTTGCCTGCTTAATCGAATATCCCGAGCAGCCTGGTAAGCTGATGATTGGTACATATATGCCCGTACAGCGAGACCAGCAACATGAAATCCAATCCCAACTTGTCTAAGTTCTACCTCAGTCCAACCACTCCCGGACTACACTCATTCCAACTTCTCTCCAAGTCTCTTCGTTTTGTACTGCTCCGTCCCTGGATACGGCTGGCCCCACTTCTGCCGGTGAGCAGCAAAACTCTCCGCTTCCGGTTGAGGGATCTGCGGGAAGATTCCCATCTTCAACACGACCATGCCGGGATAGGCCGATGTCTTACTCGTAATGGGACTGTTGGTATCAAACGCTCATCGTCAGCACCAACGTTAATATTGCAACACCAACTCCGCTCTTCGTAGCAAGGGGTAATAACGGCCAGCGGGTCAATATACGTACTTTCCACATGTCCCACAAAAAGACCGCGTAACCGTATTCCCCGAGTTGGTGTCTTTGTCCTCATAATTCTTCAAATGCTCTTGCCCTGTGATGGTGACTTTGGACTCCTCGATCAGGAGGTTGCTACCGAAGGCCGAGCCGGATGTTTTGCGGCAGTTCAGGCAGTGGCAGAGATGACCGCGGGGCTTTGTGAAGAGCTCGTCGTCATCGATTTTGACGGCTACGGCTTTGCAGAGGCAGGTGGATTCCATGGCTGCGGATTAAGGGGATGAAATCTGGTCTCCTGGAGGAATTGTAGAGGTCCTGCACTTAATGGTTGTAGTGTGTTTGCGACCTTGAGGTTAGTGAATTTGAGATTAATAAAGAAGTAGCAATCATAGCAGTAGTCATCGAAGCTGTCATCATTAATCATTATCGTAATTGTCGGCAGAGGGCATAGCTGCAGACGCCCACGGGCGAGGGGGGATTGAAGACGAGGGGGCGCGAGATCGGATGCACTATCTCAGCCTTATCAATTAACCCGCAAGGCGCATTATTTGAGTGACTGTCATCAAGCAAAGAATAGCGACCCTCAGCAGTAGATTCATACCGAGAACAATACTCAACATCTCTGAAAGTAAGCAGATTACAAAGCCACTGCTTTCTCGCATCCCCGTATCTGTCCTCTTGTGATTGTCTTCGCGCTGTTGAGATATCGAGGGCTTCTCACGCCCGAGAACTGCCATTCAGTCTGATGGGTACGCCTGGCCTTAGGCTTACTAGGTGTACCTGGGATGATGTTTAAGATCGTGGTCGACGTGTCTCACCAAACGAGAACATGATGTTTGAACTCTTGTTGAAGGTATGCTTGAGCGAATGAAAGACAGCTCTATTTAGCTGCATTGGTGCGGCAGCAGGATGTACCAATACCACGAAACCAATGCTCCTCCAATTTAAAGCACTCTTATACCCAGAACAATCGGCCAAGAGACAAACATCAGCCTGCTTAGCGCCGCAATTGCTGCATCCAATATCATTCCGCAGAACCTTTGTACGGACAATCCCCCTACCCTGAACTTCCTCGTCGAAACCACACTTTCCTCCTACCACTTTCTGATACTTCATTTCGAGCTCTCTCTTCTTTGCAAGGTGCCTCTATATCATAGCCTGCGGTATGTATCGTCATTCATACACGCGGCGCTCCCTAGCTCCAGGATGAGGCCGACGTGCTCGAATATGGTCTTGTGCTGTGCCTCCATTACTCTCTTTTGCTGCTCAATGATGTATTGCTGGTCTTCAATGGTGTTTCGAAGCTCCTTAATGATGCGCTGACTCGCCGCATTGTCATGCTCCTCTTGACTGGTATCGGTGGAGACTTGCTGATCTGCCTGGGAGCCATTTTCCTCAACCTCGTGTTCTTCCGGTTCCAAACCGCTGGCATATTGATCGCCGATTGTGTTGGGGCTTGATAATAAAGCTTCTGGCATCTCGGAGTCCTCCCCTTCATATGCTGGTTGTGAATCTTCCCTTCTCAACGCCGTCAGAAAAGGTAGACGATACTGATGATATCTTACACACTCCGGTTGCCATCCCTGCTGTTGTACCTCGTCAAGCAAGTCCTCTGGGTCGGGTGATGAGGACTCATGATTGTACCCGGGTGTCGGACAGTGTTCGTAGTCCATTGCGGTTGGGTTTGCCTAATCTCTTCTCCGAAAAGTTGTGCGGAAGGGAAGATATCAAGCAATAGTAAGAGGGGTATCGGTAGATATTAGATACAGTGAGGCTTCCAAGAAGACGAATATCATTCTTTGTTTCGAACAAGACGGTAGAGAAAATATAGACGGAGGTTACAGTCACGGAATCAATCTAGGTGTTATCGTTGCGGCAACGGCTGTCATCTCTTACGGAAGGCGTGGCTACAGATGTGGTTCTGGTTTAAAGTGCTCTTCCCTTCCCTAACATGCAAAGCATCTTCGGCAGACCGACCAATTTCACTCTGCAATTGCATGGGCAGACCCGGAGGCGATTATCGTTTGCTTTGTTTTGACTCCTTTGCCACGTGAACGAAGAACTTTAAGAGGTAGTGTTACTCACTCAACTCCCCTTTTCAGCTACTGTTTCGGTTCCCCATTTTGTCAATATAATTTCTACTATACATTGTTATCTCGTAAAGATGGCAGCCTTTTCATACGCAAGGTCGGCATGTCGAGGTTTGCGAACAAGTCAATTCAGACCTCAACCCCTCTTAAGTCTTCAGTTTCAACAATGCCGTGCTCGAGGTATTTCCTCTGCCTTAGGGTTTTCAAAAATCATTGACTGATTACAGTAGCTCTCCAGCGCCGCCCACTCTCATCCACGGACGAACCAAGTCCAGATGCCATGAAACACGCCAATAGTATGGACCCCTACTCTGCCGCTGTTGACATCTGACTGTCTGTCTCAGAGACCAACTGGAACCTTATAATCTGCTGCTGGATCGCCCAGGGGGTCGTTTACTGGGCCGGTTCGCGTATCTCTAAACACCATTTCGATCACTTCGACCAACGGTTGGAGAACTGGAGCCGAGGATTAAGGGAAGTGCACCGAGAATCGAGCGAGATGGTCCAGGAAACGAAGGAAGGGACGGATTGTTGATTGAAGGATCTGCTCGAGGCATCGCGGATTGCGGCAAAGAATGATCTCCTCAAGATATCGCGGGTCATCGCAGAGATCAAATAGGACATGACGGCGTGTGAAGAGATTAGGCAGCGCTTCTTTGCAGTCGCATCTGTCCGGGGCCTGGAGGAGTTTGTACAGACAAAGGAAGAACGCGAGGCCCTCAGTGGCTTTGGGAATACGTCGTTAGATTAACATCACCTTCATATAATTCAAACCTCTCTACTCTCCATCCTCCCCAACAATAGAACGAGGCCGCGCCTTCAGTCGCTCATGCCTGAGCCCCCCCAATTTTCCCAACCCGACCCCCTCTAAATCAAGTGCTATTCCCACCCTCCCCCTCCGCCTCAACCAACATCCCCACCGCCACCGAAATCACCCTCGCCATCTCCCTCCCCCCACTCCAAACCTCAGCATGTCTGCCCTCCAACTCCAAAACCTCCACCCTCCTCCCCTTCCCCTCCCCCTCCCCCTCATCCTCCCCACCCCTCCCCCACCCCTCCTTCAAACACTTTTCCATCCCCTCAACCTGCACCCAATCCACCAACTCATCCCCGCGGCTATGCCCCAAAACCACCACCCTCCCCCCCATCCACCTCTCAAACGCGCAGCGCGTCAAACTCGCTCGCTCCCACGCGCCGTCGTGGTCGGGCCCGAATGCGCTTTCGATGAATTCGGCGTAGACGGGTTGAGAAATGTGTGTCGCGGCGAGGAGGGGCAGGGAGTAGATGCCGCATACGCCGACCCAGGCGAGGGGTTTGGGGACCGGCTGGTCTTCGGCTTCTTCTTCTTCTTCTTCCTCCTCATGCTCCTCTTTCAAGCCATCGAGGGTTGCGTCACCCAAACCCCGGCACACCCACCCCGCCAACCACGCCCCCGCCGAATGGCCCACAAGCACATACCTCTCCCCAACTCCATACTCTTGTTGTAACCACTTTATCCCCGCCACCACATCCCGCACGTGGTCTGGATGGCGCGCGTTCCTACTCGCATCATGTGCTTGGGAGGGGTAAGTGGGATGGGACGGGTAGGGCGAGAGGCGGTAGTTTAGGGAGGCGACAGCGGCGATGTGCGGGTGCGGGAAGAGGTAGGGGAGGGTGGGGGCGATGGTGGTGGAGGTTTGGAGGGGGTCGCGCCAGGCGCCGCCGTGGAGGTAGCTGCGGGGGGTTAGTGGGGCGAGGAGGGGGGAGGAGAGCAATGGGGAGGGCAAGGATGGCGGGGGCGGGGCTTACATGATCCAGTATTTTTGCGCATTGGATGGGGAGAGCGGGGCGGGGATGTGGATGTCTAGGGTGTTGAGGGAGGAGAGGGAGGAGTAGGGGATGGAGAGGAGGTGGCGGGGGTAGGTGGTGGTGGTTTCGGTGGAGGCAGGCATGATGGTTACTGGGGAGTGGGTTTGAAGGGTTGTGGCACCGCGGCTCGGGTCTACACCAGAGTGGATTTTGAACTTTATGCTCTACAAAGCCCACATATGCCTGACGGGCTTACTCCTCGTACAATGGCGTCCCTTAGAACGCAGGAGATACGGTGTTAGAAGTACATTGTCGATGACTTTGGAACAGCGGAGATGCGGTCAGCTTGTGGTGCCAGACCGTCATCGGCAAAAAGCTATACCTGGGAGAGTACACATCTCTCTGACGACGACGGCTACATCCGGAAGGTGAGGACGTAGACCAGAATGAACCATTCGGATGGTTCGGATCCACGTCGTACGCCGATGGAATAGACAATGCCGGTGTACGTGGTACATCGTAGAACGTTTCCAAGGTCCTTGCTTCTGCGCCCACTCTACTGCTTGCCAGTCTGCACTGAGCCTTCCCGTCCTTGCGAGACTAAGTGGTGAGGTTACCAAGCTGATTTCCCGGACAGAAGCTACCTCATTATTTGGATGAAGAGAAGGAGTCCGGGAGGGTAAAGTAGAGATGAGCAAGCAAAGTCAAATGCCTGCATAAGCTGCTTCTTCATCTTCACCTTCATCGCGGTCGAGACCCGAGCCCACAGATGAACGCTTTCGGTGCGTCTTGCCGACACGCTGTCATGCTGCAACAGACAAAGACCCTGAGATAGCGGAGGGAGGCCCGGGGTACGAGACGGTTTCTCGGGGACCAGGAAAAAACAACGGAGCGTGCTTCGTTTGCCAGATAGCAGATGAAGCCTTGTGAGTGGTTGACGTCGCCTCCGGACGATGCTCCGGCCGGCTTACAAGGATCAGGCCGAGCCGAGAGAACGAAAGGGCATCAGCCGGCATGCACAGACCAGCATCGACGAGTCTTGCATGGACCCTGATATTCCTTTTCATGTGTCAGAGTCGCCGAGAGCCCAGACCGATCTTCAGCGTGATGGCAAGCTGGCCTGGCTGGTAGTTTGATACCAGAGTGAATCTCGATGAAAACGAACAGTGAGAGTGGCCCTACTCGGTACGCATTGCCAGGTGGAGTAACGGCCTTGCCCTAACCCAATGCCTGAACGACTATCAGGCTTGCCAGGCTTCTGGTGGCGTTGGTAACCGATCTTCACTCCTTTCCACCGTGAAACCTTCTGAAGACAGCACTGAGTATGACGTGAGGTCGACACGCTTCTTGTGCCGCGCCATCTTCTATTAGTCCCGGCGATATCTTGATACAAACTGATACACAAGCATGGAACCGTTCCCTTACGTGGAGGAAGTGGTCAGTGAAACAGAGGCGTCGTCAGTCGTGGCGGAAGCGGCTCCCCCCGATCGCTTCGCGCATAATCTGATTGCAGTGAACAGTCTCAGTCAACGGCGAGTTGAGCCAAGGGACCAGGGATGGATGCAGAGTCCGCGTGATAAATCCACGATCCCCCTTCCCTTGCACCCTGCACCGGTTTGTGGCCAGCGGCCTTGGCCGGTTGTGCCCTGCATGACGCGACCGCACCAGATCAAGAGGTGGGCCTAGAAGGACCGGTGTCCCGGCACTTGAGTCTGAGATTGCCACCTTGTCGCTTGCCCGCCGTAGTCCCCCTCACGGCCTTTCAAGCTTCCAAACCCGCTTTTCTGACCCCATTGCCAAAACCAATGCCGATTTCGGTGAATGAGGTCGCCTTAAGCGTGCCGGAGCGATCGAGGTGTTGGCGCATCGATCGGATTTTCATGGTTACTAAGGCTAAGGTAGGTGCGGAATGATCGTGATCTACGGTCCAAACAAGCCAAAGGCAAATGGTCGGAGCAACCTCCTGGACTCCTGCAGGGTCCATTTTAGCTACCCTCCTCCAATAACTTCACCGTGTCGTAATTCTTCAAGGCCGACGGGTGCAATGAACATTCCTGACTACCAGCAGTAACTCGTAACACGGCGCTCTGCATTTATTTTGCGAGCAAGTGACTTTCTAGATCCTTTGATTTGCCCAAGGGTTTTCTCCTGAGCCACAAGGAGCAAGCCACTGATGCATTCCTATCGATCCTGCAGGCCGTACCTCCGTAACGGATCCGCGGAACCGTTCTTTAAATTCTCTGACTATGTGGACCCACTTGCGAGCCGCCTTACAGCCTTGTGTGTCATTGGTTAGGAGCAACGTTCCGGTGACGACAAACGTTTCCCATCTCCCGCATATGCCTGGACCCTGTCGAGCACAGCAGACGCGGCGCCGAAAGTTGCGCCTGGAGGGACAAGATACCCAGGGATTAGCTTGCTTTGGCGGTCGTGTCATATGCTGCTCGTGACATGTCATGATGATCAGTGACTACTGACGGGCTGAGGCATTTATGATTATTCAGGGTCCGATTATCCGAAATCAGAACGGCCCATTTGTTGGACACGAGGGGCTGTAGCCTGCGAGTGCACTCGCCACCCAGTTGCCACACTATCGCATGCAGCCTCCAAAAGCCCTCAACTTCCCGAAGAATCCAGCGCCAAAGCAAAGGATTTCGGACACCGACCAATGCATATCTGACGATGCAGATGGGCACAAATCCGCGGATAGGTAGCACTGGGAGGAGACAGTGGGGAAGGACAGGACGGACGTCGAACCTGGTGCCTCGGCAGGGAGGGGGGTCGGTGCCGAGTTGGCATCAGAGGAGCGTGGCAGGCTGGCAGCCGTGGTGTCGTCAGGTCGATTACTTCTAGATAGAGTTTGGGGGGACGAAGGATCTGAGCGATATTAGTGGTGGCACTGACTCCGTCACCACGCTAGCAGGGCCGAAGGGGATCCAAAGGCATTCGTTCATGCTGGACGCCTGCAACTCCGATGCCCCGTTGGTCGCATTTGCCATTTGCCGGCCCAGGGCGGATGCGAAATGCGATTTGTGTCAGAATTCCATCATCCCATAGTGGAGAAGGAGACGTGACCCTGAGCCCAGACACACACTCTCCGCATCGTTCCCACTCTTCCCCCCCGGTGCCGCCCCTCCGTTGTTGCTTTGTCAAGTCCTGAATAGGCTAAAGCGCATAGGGCAATCGAAACCCAAGCTGTGTACTGTATGCACCGTAGGCACAGGGTCCTGCGTTCCCGAACCACGTCTTTGGCTGCAGCTTGATCCTCTATTCTTGAAGTTAAGAGTTAAGAATCCAGCTGCTCCCCACACCCCCCTGTTTAGTGCCCTCTTGCTTTGTTTTTTCCCTCTTCCTATGGTCTGGCTCTCCTACCCCCAATTACCTATCCTGCCTATCCTGCCCATCCCGGTATGCAATAACGCATTGAGCTACTCATCCTCACACGTACCAACCATACCAACCCATATACTTTGACCTGTATAAGCATAACCCCGAATTCCGCATCTTCCATCCTCTTGCTGAGACCTCCAACCCCTGGCCAGCAACGTACACTCGTTGTTCTTGTCCAACACTCTTCCAAGTCACCATTGTCCAGCTCCCATCGTGGAATCACTGTCCTGCGCTGCTGGTACGACGTGGACGTTTTGCTGGCAGCGGCCCAGGTATCCCAGGTATTCCAGGTATCCCAGGTATTGCTCGAGAGCGGCAGCATCACAACAGACCACACAAACAGGTCGCCCGTATCTGGGACCTTGACATTTGCACACAAACTCGGTTTGCTGCCCTAGTTGCACCAACTGCTCGCTGCAAGTTGTCGATAACTTCAAAGCCAGAGAGTAGCCGGTGTTGGTGGAGCGGAACTGAAAAGTCAATCCTTCGTTGCATTCACCGAGTTCGCTTTCCCTCTCGCTCTCGCTTTCAGTCATGGACGGTAAAAACGCCTCCGGGCGGAAAGTCTCGTTACTCAACGACGGACCATCAACTTTCACGCCCGCACCCCGGCTTCACGACCACTCTCGCACCTCCAGTTACTCCAGCCAGCTGTCAAGAGTCGATTCCATTTCGTCGCAATCAAGCAACTTGGCATCACCAGTCTTTTCACCCACATCGCCACGGCTTGCCCGCCTCGACTCATCATCTTCGCAAAGCACCGGACGAGATACGCCATCACCAATGACGCCCAGCTATCCTTACGACGCGTTCGAGCAATCGAAAACCATCAGTCCCTATGATTCTTATTATCGCCAGAATGGATCGAATTACCCGGCAATGCCTCAACCCCAAGACGCCGTCTCCCAGCCGTACTATCATCTGCCCGCTCGCCATATCAGCAACGCCCACATGGACTCTGCCACCTACACCAGCATGACTCGACCCACCCTCGACACCCAATTCTCCTTTACCCCATCTGAACCCACCACCCCAATATCGCCCATGTCTACCCTCCCCACACCGACAACGGGACCTCCACCTTCCGGAAACAGCGCCACCACTAGCACATCATCGTCATCGAAATCAATCAAAAAGAAATACCCATGTCCGCACGCCCACCGTTACTCATGCCCCGACACGTTCACCACCTCCGGCCATGCTGCCCGCCACGGCAAAAAGCACACGGGCGAGAAAAACATCACCTGCCCTACTTGCCACAAGGCATTTACGCGCAAAGACAACATGAAGCAACACGAGCGCACCCACAAAGCCGCCGGCAGCCGCAACACCGATTCGAACGCCAAAGCTTCCTCGAACGGCGCGCTCGCGTCGTCACAAAGCGCCCGCGGAAACCGTCGGAAAGCCTCAACGTCTATCGCACCGCCTCCGGAATTCGACCCCATGGATTTCGAGACCGAGAGCGACCAGAATACGACGATGCACGGGTCGGGACCCAATGTCCAAAGATCGGGCCTCAGTGAAGCGATGACTATGTCTGGCTTGCTCGCCGATGCAATGGGTGACTCGAGGCCGGGTTCGAGTTCGAACGGGAGTGATAGAGGGGACGGCGATAGTCCCAGTGGAGGCCTGGATGCCTTGGCAATGGCTGCTAGTGGGTTGAGCGCCTGAGTTGCATGTTCGGGAGAGAAAGCCTCTCTCCGTCATGGATGTTATCTGCGGCTGGATCTCGAACGGGACTTGGGGCGCTCTTCCGGGATGGATTGAGATGGAAGGGAAGGGAAGGCTTTCTGCTACTGATCTTCTTGGGATGGCAAGGAAAGGATAGGGAAAATGGGGATGGGCAATACCTTGATACCCGTGCTCTGCGTACATCTGCTTGGAGGTTTGTTTTGTGATGATACCTGCTGCTTTTGGGTCACGGGCGTCTTGAAAATAAAGACGCTTGGTCGTCTCGGGGGTATATGTTGGATTTGGAGATGTTGGACGGCTTACTTGCGGGGGGTTTATGATTTAGGGCAATGCTAGAGTTGCTGCTTTAATTGGATTATTACTAATGAAAGACCGCTTCATGCGCTGAAATTTTCAGTCTGCTGGGGAATTGTTGCGGTTGCTTCTTCGTTATTGATGAAAAATTGCGCCATACAGTAAGAGATTTGCAAACATGTCAGTGTACGGCGCAGAGGGTAACACATTCTTACAAGCCCGCTGTCGTGGGTATCTGTAGCACTTGTGTTAGCGAAGCAAGCTGCATCGGCGCAGGCGTGCCAAGTGGAGGTTCGTCAAGTACCCATTGGGTTTTCATATCATAGCAGGGAGTAGGTACGCCGTCTTCAGGGCAACAGTTGTTTAGCTCCTCGTGGCACAGTCCGGTCCGGTCTATAAGGCAGCCAGGGACGTGTAAACTAACAGAAACTAGCCGCTAGCAGCTTCCAGTTTATGTGTTTTCTCATGATGTGATTCAATGTGCTCTTTCATAGTACTCATATGACTTGCTTCATTGCTTCACACGGAATGTTTAAACAACGACATGAAGAAACGAACTGAAGGCTTGCTCTTTGGCCTGGTCCGAATCGCCAGGGCCCACTTCATAAGGAGACGCCGGGTGAAGCAATATCTTCTCTTGTCGTTGATCTTGGAGCGATCGATACCTGAACTGTCGGCCCGGCCACTCGCCGGAAGAAGTAACGGGGTATTGACGTGCCCATTGATGCGATATGCCAACGCTTTCTATCTTTTGCATGTTCGTGAAAGCGAAGCGTAAATGAGCCACGACATCACCAGCTCTTAGGAGGGTCTCCTGCTCTTCGAATTGTTTGCGATACTCGATATAACTTGTGACCAAGTCTTGGGCTGGAACATAATCGACTTTGACGTTTATACCTCTCAGAACCTCATGCTCATGTCCAAGCTGATCCAAATCTTTGAACAACCTTGAATCGTATACGAGCTCCTTGACGTATGCCTCAAAGCGTTGACTAATCAGCCTTGAGATCTCTAGGTCTGCATGATTCGCCGCAATGAACACCTTGTCGAATAAGAAGGGAATACAAGCTTGCTCGAATTGCTGACACACTAATCGGGAGGCCTTCAGATCGGGTTTTGACAGAAAGCTGCAGATTGTAACCATGAGCTCCGGAGGAAGACTCATTATGGTCACAAACACATGGTAGTAAGTGCCTCTCTAGGTGGGCAGAGACATAATGGTATGAAAGAGATCTGAAAGTCGCATTCTACTGTGAGAATATGAGGCTGCAACCAAATGAGATTCGGAAAGAAACGAATCAAGGCGCTATCAAAGATAACTTGGATGTACTGTGGTCACAAACATGTAACGAGAAGCTTCTTAGCTCCCTCACCTTGTGCGAGGAGAAACCCAGGCCCCTGAATTTATGTGTAGTGAAATCGACATCTAATAATTCTTAATCAACTGGCTACCAGAGCTTTGCTAAACGTTCCCCCGACTTGTCGCAACCTGGTACGCGACTAAGGTAGGGAGTGAGGGCAAGCAAGGATTAGTGGATGACATAATCTGCGCTATCTTTTTTCAGTACCCCTCGTCGAAGTCGACACAGAGCTGCGAAAACGTGACAACGTACTTCCAGTACTGGGTTCTGCTACTTTTGTTTTCTGACGAACGCAAGACAGCCAGGGTAGCAAACCAAGCTGTCACCCATCTCGCGAGCCGTGCAGTCCTAGAGCATCAGACAAGCTCTCTACCAAACCTCACGACCAGCACGATGGAGGCCTCACGGGGCCCGCCAAGGGTGAAGAACAAAAGCGCTGCCCCTACTCAGATCAGTGCTGAGCAGCTTCTCCGAGAAGCTGTCGACCGCCAAGAGCCAGGGCTGCAGGCACCAACGCAACGTTTTGCCGATCTTGAAGAGCTCCATGAATTCCAAGGCAGGAAGAGGAAGGAATTCGAGGACTATGTGCGAAGGAACCGGATAAATATGAACAATTGGATGCGATACGCGCAGTGGGAACTCGAGCAGAAGGAATTTCGCAGAGCGAGGTCTATCTTTGAACGGGCGCTGGATGTGGACTCCACAGCGGTTGTATTATGGATTCGGTATATCGAAGCGGAAATGAAGACTCGCAACATCAACCATGCGCGCAACTTACTCGACCGAGCCGTTACAATACTTCCACGCGTGGATAAGCTGTGGTACAAGTACGTTTATATGGAGGAAACGCTTGGTAACATACCCGGAACTCGTCAAGTGTTCGAGCGATGGATGACGTGGGAACCTGATGAAGCGGCCTGGAGCTCTTATATCAAATTGGAGAAGCGGTATGGCGAATTCTCGAGGGCCAGGGCCATCTTTGAGCGGTTTACGGTTGTCCACCCTGAGCCAAGAAATTGGATCAAGTGGGCAAGGTTCGAAGAGGAGAACGGCACGAGCGACTTGGTACGGGAGGTCTTCGGCATGGCTATCGAGACACTGGGCGACGACTTCATGGACGAGCGCTTGTTTATTGCGTATGCGCGCTACGAAGCAAAGCTCAAGGAGTACGAGCGCGCAAGAGCTATCTACAAGTATGCTCTGGACCGCCTGCCGCGATCTAAAGCAATGATCCTCCATAAAGCCTATACTACGTTCGAAAAGCAGTTCGGTGATAGGGAAGGGGTTGAAGATGTTATACTGTCGAAGCGCAGGGTTCAATATGAGGAACAGATTAAGGAAAACCCAAAGAACTACGATGTGTGGTTTGACTATGCGCGCCTCGAAGAAACGTCCGGAGATGTTGATAGGGTGCGGGACGTCTACGAACGGGCTATTGCGCAAATCCCACCAACACAAGAGAAGCGGCACTGGCGAAGATATATCTATCTGTGGGTTTTCTATGCACTTTGGGAAGAGATGGACAACAAGGATGTAGATCGTGCTCGACAAATCTACCAGGAGTGCCTGAAGTTAGTACCACATAAGAAGTTCACGTTTGCCAAAATCTGGATCATGAAAGCCCAAATTGAGATTCGGCAGCAACAACTACAGACCGCAAGGAAGACGTTGGGCCAGGCAATTGGCATGTGTCCCAAGGACAAGCTGTTCAAGGGTTACATTGAACTTGAGCTAAAGCTATTCGAGTTCTTGCGGTGTCGGACGCTGTACGAAAAACATATCGAGTGGAACCCCGCCAATTGTCAAGCATGGATCAAGTTCGCTGAGCTGGAGAGAGGCCTTGACGACTTGGAGCGTACCAGAGCAATCTTTGAGCTGGCCATTCGCCAACCGGTCCTTGACATGCCAGAACTGCTGTGGAAGGCCTACATTGACTTCGAAGAGGAGGAAGGAGAATATGATAAGACTAGAGATCTATATGAGCGGCTGTTAGAGAAGACCGACCACGTCAAGGTGTGGATCAGCTACGCCCACTTCGAGATTAATGTCCCCGACACTGCAGAGGAAGAGGAGGATGAAGACCAGGATAAGCCGATCAGCGAAGATGCCAAACGCCGTGCCCGCAAAGTGTTTGAACGGGCTTACAAGAGTATGAAAGAGAAGGAGCTAAAGGAAGAGGTAAGCATTAAACTTTAGTATACAGAAGCTTGCGCAGTGTACTGACATCGCCACAGAGAGTTGCTCTTCTGAATGCTTGGAAGTCCTTCGAAAATACCCACGGCTCGTCCGAAGACATCGAGAAGGTTGAGAAGCAGATGCCACGGAAGGTCAAGAAGCGAAGGAAGTTGAACGACGATGAGATGGAGGAATACTATGATTATGTCTTCCCTGCGGATGACGAATCTGCTGCGAAGATATCGAAGCTGCTGGAGATGGCGCACAAATGGAAGCAAACGCAAGGTACTGAGAATGGGACCGCCTGAAGAGAATGCCATTGAATGTTCCAGAACCGTTGTTCCTGAATTCCGGGGTGAGGAAAGATGGGTTTTTAATTCATTGCAACCCGATCCATCCTCGCTTCTTCGAACCCGGCAGCAGGAAGGAATCCTTGAGCGGAGTAGCCGCTTGATCTAGGGAGCCCGATTGCTTTGTGGCTTATTCCAAGCTATCAGCGCCCTGCAGCGTTCGGAACGGCTACGACATGGAAAGCTGCTCCAGGTTGATCCTGTTGTGGCCGGTGTAGAAAGCTCATTGATTTTGACAGGCGCAGCACAGCTTCCTTGTCACACAATGTTACTGTCTTAACAGCTACCTTCAACTCATCGTGTCAGCCTTTGCGCTAAAGGACGCGCAACGTTGGAGGGTATCAAGCGACAAATCTCATGTTGCAAACGGTCGCCCATATGAGCTGACGAATATCAAAGGAACACTGGATGCCATAAATAACGCCTACAATCTGGCCTTACTGCGACAAACAGTGCCACTGAGCTTTACATAACCAGTTCCATGCCCCTTTCACCGCGGTCTTTCCTCTCCCACTTTCCATTCTCCTCTTCGCCAATCTTAGTGGATCTGAATGTTCTTGTTGGAGCTGATCGCATACCCGTACCCCTACATTTTGCGGAGACTACGCAAGATCGATATGCTCCAGCAACGAGCACTGTCGCCCCGAGCACTGTCGCCCCAAGCACGATCGTTCCGGAATTCCACAGCGTTGTATGTAGTCTATCAAGGCTGGATCTCTTAGCATTCTAAATCGAAGTGAACTGCCTAGTTCAATCACAATGTGAGTAATTATTAGTTTGCTTTCTGTGTCAAGGTTTCTTAGATGATTTTCATATAATTTTAAGTTCCTTTAAGTAGAATTTTCGAATATCACGTGCCTATTCTTTTTACGGGACCCTTAGATATTTAAATTGGCTCTTACCTCGCTTGTTTGTACCCTATTCTGAATCATCTTTCGTCGCCATTACCTTTCATTAACCAAATGGGCGAACCCAAGCCATGTTGGGCAGTGTTGCGGGGCTAAGGATCAGCTCAGAGAGCGGGATATCGGCCTCGGTGCTTAGTTACTGGAAGCTGGGAAAGCCACACCAACAGTCGACCAATACGAATGGGCCATGTCCACACGCGAGACAGCGAACGCTATAATCCTACCCACAGGATCATAGCCACGAACACTTGCTGTTTTATTGCAGTGAGAAGCATCCGCAAGGATCAACACTGACACGTATAATAGGTAGTCTGTCGCACTTGTACTTTGACTGGCCTCTTATCACTCGGCCATTGATCAGCAGTTGAACACATCCACTTGATTCTGGAGGATGAGAGGGTTTCACATCTCTGGCGTACTCCTCGCAGCAGGAGGTGTGCTCGCACAAAACAAGTCCAGCACACCCGGGACCTGCAGCGCGGGCTTCTATCCGGGGACCAACACTGTCATCTACACCGTCCCACACACCTATCCTCAGGTCCTTTCCATAATCGCCGACTTCCGGAATATCACCTGGAACAACATTCCCTACGATGCCGTCTCGTTGAACGGCACCGACAACACCATCGGCACTGCGCGAACTTTCACGGCTCAAGGTGCCACCGCCACCGAAACGCTCGTCGTCTACGAAAAGCCCGCCGCAGGCCCGTTTGTCATGGTCAACGCTTTCAGTCCCTTCAAGCAGGGCAACACCACTTCCTACAGTGACTTCAATTCCAACGTTGCCACACCCGTCTGTGGCGGCGCGGCTTGCACGTTGAATTTTACCGTCAACTTCTGTGCTACGGATACTGCAAACGCGGCCGCCTTCTTTCAAATGGTTCACCTAGCCGATGCCGTCAATGTTGGGCTGTTTCTGGGAGGACGCAATTTCACCTCATGTGCTGCTCTTGGGGCAAACTCCTCGACAACAGGAGCGGCGAGCCCGGGTGCTACTGGTGTGCCTTTTACCGGTGGTGCAAGTTTAAGAGGGTTGAGTGCAACGCTCGTGGCTGGTGCCGCAATTGCCTCGTTCTTTTGTTAATTGTGTCTCGCAACTAACAGTCTTTGTATAGGCCAAGACTGCTAGTTGCGAGACACTACCAATGGTACCATTGCGGGTGCTATTTGCTAAAGCTAAGTCACGTTTGCTCGTAAGAAGGTCCAATCTTAGCCCCGAATGTAGCAACTGGATTGCGTGTCAAACGACCTTAGTACGTATATAGGGTACTTCTGCTGAACTTGCTCCATACGAGTCTGATCATCCAAGTCAAGGCAGTTTGGTGGCGCTATCCGCCAAAATGCATCCTCCACATTAGGATTGAAACTGTTTATGCGCGAAGATAACCATGGTTGGCATTTGCATCCTGTATTGCACTATGCCCATCTTATGCTGTTCTGGGGACGAGGTACGAAGTATGTTTGACCAACACGAGGATCATCCTGCACGGCGTAAAAGCTAGAACATTCATCCTTCTCACAGGGAACAATGTACTCCTACCACGGCCGATCCAGTCAGGTGCTCGGCTGCGGTCAGCTCCTGTAGACCAAGTCGCGTTAGATGGCTGTTGAAGCCGAGGCTGAGTGTCGGCTGTGTGCCTGAGGAATCTGCTTCCACGTAGGACAAAGCATGCCTCTTCGCCATGTTCCTCTACAGATCCGAATGGCAAGAGGCACCGAGACGTGCCTTGGAGCATGTACATCGTGCCTTCCATGCGAGGCCTTACCCTCTCCCCGCAAATCGGGATATTCTAAGGTTAAGATGGCTCGCGAACTGCATCTGTCCCCCTACGGCATTTCGCAACAAGCAAGAGGCGCGGCATGGTCACGCTGACTGTATCCTTCCCGTCAGAAGGTGAAGCGCTCAAATACGAGTAGCGTGGCCAGCTGTGCCAGCGGCTTGGGGGCGATGTCGGCTCCTGCGCTAAAGGCAGTGGTGATGTTCGACATGTCTCCAAATCCGAGACGGCACTAGCTCGGGCACTACTGCAGGGGCATCCAAGGCCGCTATTGGTGGTCGCAAGCTCGCAGCATCCAGGGTCGGCCGGGAAGCGCTCAAATCTGATGTGCTGGCACTTGTCACCTCTGCGCTCTGAAGATCTCTTGGACGGCGAGCAAGTCACGAATGTAACCCCATGCCTTGCGCGTTGCCGCCGAATGCAGGCCTTGTGTTCTGGAAGGGCGCTATGGATATCCGGGCGGGGGGTTGGAACGACGCTGCCATGTGTTCCAGGATCATTGATCTTGGACGGACACGACAAGGCTTGCTTCAGATGGTCTTGGCTCGGCTGAGGCTGTGGTTGCTTTCTTTGTCGAACCTGCGTACGGTGCAGTCCATGGCGTTGGAGCTGAGCAGTTGATGGCCGAATACACCTAGTGCTGATGGCTGGTCTTCTATCGTGATCGTATCGTTGTGCTCAAACCAGGATGTTTCTTGTGCGAGGTGTCAGTAAGGAGGCACATTCGATAAATCCTTGTGCAGCCGCCGGCGAAGCAGCTGCAGTGGGGAGGCCGAGGGGGTTTGCCTGCACCATCGCCATCCACCGAGCACCGTTGCGCCGCTCGCAAGAAGTGCTCGGCGGAAAGTACGGAGGAGCAGAATCGTGTAAATGTGGTTTTGCAGAGTGTGTTGGAGTCCGATGTGATATCGTGGAGAGAGTAGATCTTCTCCACGATTGACACCAGATGGCTCTACTCTAGGGCGGCGCAAATCAGCGCGACCCGAGGCGGCCCCTCTGGCCCAAGCCGACGAGAGCAGTTTGCGACCATTCAGGATCGATTGCGGCAAACAAGGCCCCCTCCATCCCGGTCGCTCTCATGCACGAAAATTTGCAATGTGTGCACAGCTCCACAAATCCTCCCGGGACTGACTCCAACGCAGGCTCCCCTGCCAGATGCCGAAAGTGTGAGACTCGAGGCTCACCTTGCCCTCCGATTCGCGTGTTTCAGCGACCCTCACCCTCACCCTCACCCTCACCCTCACCCCATCCTGCCGGACTGTTGCCTCCTGCCCTGACCGGACCTCACCTTCTTACTACTCTCCACTGCATGCCCTGTCGATGAACCTCCAGTACTCGTCGTCGCGGTCACCGTTCTCGAGGAAATCTCCCACCGTGGTTGAATGGATTCGCGATAATCCTGTTGGAGCTATACTAGCTTCACGGCAAAGGAGTAAATAGAAAACATAAGGAGGAAAGAGCTGCGAACCAAATCACGACGACTGACGACCCAAGTCGACACACCGTCAGAATGCGACAGCAGTCCGGCATTTAGAATCTGCGGCTGCCGTCGCCGTCTGGATTACCAGTTCTTGTATCGAGCTGGGGTACAAGCACTTCTTAACGACTGCAGTATCCTCGTGGTACACGCGAGTAACCCGCTGTACAATGTCTCTTCCACTACCGCCCGTCCCGCTCAAGAACCACTGCTCGGTCATTAACAACAACACTCTCTACACTTATCAGCCAGACGCATTTCAATCGCTGGGACTCGAGAAGGGCGGGTCATGGTTGCAATTACCGATGGGAGTATCGGTGACTGGAGCAGCTTGCGTTCGAGGATTGTCAAATGGGCAAGAGGTGCTCTACGTTGTAGGAGGAATGGCCAATACGTCAACGTCGGATTACCCCGGCCTACAGTATTACTCGTTCGCGAACAACAGCTGGGCGAATGTGACTCCTACGGTTCTTGTCACCCAGGACCGACTAAGACATGGCGCCGCATACCTCAACTCGTCGTCGATGATATTAGTATACTCTGGGTCTCAACACGGGACTTTGACGCCGTCCTCCGAAACATTTCTCATCTCCACGACACCTCCTTATGATGTAAGAGCATTCAGTTCTCACGCGCCGCCAGTGATTTCACCAGTACTCTTACCGTTTAATCAAAGCCATGCTGTCGTGTTGGGAGTTGGCCCTCAAAACAAGGAGGTGTTTACGTTTGGACCACAAGATGCCTGGCAAAAGCTCAATGTGACTCTGCAAAATGGATTGAATGATTCGAGCTCAGCTCAAGCGGCGATAGTCAGCGGTAGTGACGGAAGCAAAGTACTGGAAGTCTTTGATATGAGCGAGTCACCCAACCAGATCACGACGGCTCTGTTGCAAGGAGCCAATAGTACACCAACCGCAGGTCAACAAAGTGGCACTTCGACATCATCTACACCCACCGCAAGCAACACACCTACCAAGCCTAGGAGGAGAGATATCACCATTGCGAACTGGCCAGCATATAATAGCACTCTTGCCCCTCAAATCACCCGGAATGGTTTCTCGCTTGCTCAAGATTCTGCCGGCTTGGTTGTTATATCTGGTGGAACTGACGATTCAAATCCTCTATGCATATTCAATCAAGACGAAAATCAATGGGTGAATACCACTCAGCTCTTCGGCGAGCAAACCCCGGCGGCACGTACTGGCGGCAGTCCCAGCTCGACAGACTCGCCTGTAGCGAGCTTGACGGCTACTGCATCGCCATCATCCTCATCGGGCGCAGCTGCATCAAACGGCAATGTCACAAGGAATCGGTCTCTTACAATCCTTGGCGCGACCCTGGGGGCAATCTTCGGTCTTGCAGCCCTCTTGATTCTCGCGCTTTGCCTGCTTCGTTGTATACGACGGCGGCGACGGAACCGCCACGAACACTCAGGAAGCGATTATGCCACTGACTCGAAGAACAACATGGACTTTGCGGATCGAGGCGCCGAATTCATGAGTGAAGCAGGCGGCTCTTTCGGGCATAGGCATAACGACTCCGGAACCTCTGCAACTTCCGAGGCTATCATGTCTGGCCGTGCCACCGTCGGTTCCCCACAGTCCAAACGCGGTTTCTTCCACAAACCAGGCGATAGTGATGGCAGCGCCAAATCTATCTTCAGTCGTACCAGATCGCCTCTTGCACCCTCACCACAGCCGAATGCCCACCACGCCGGCGCTCATAGCATTGGTAGAGAAGTGGTAGCCTTTGCCTCTCCAGAAGCACGTACTGAGCCTAGGGCAGATACAGGCTGGAGTAAATACTTCTCTAATAATAGCACCACCAACCTTGCAAATATACCTGCAGGATATGCTCGCCATGACTCTAATTCCAGACCCACGACATATACATCTGCAAGCCGATCAGACTACACGAGTGGTTCTAGAGATCCACACGAGTCCGCTGAAGTCCCTCCTCTCAATATACGAAGCAGCCAAGAAGGTCTTGCGTCTTTCCCTACACGTGAAAGATCTGGTAGTCCACCTCTCGGCCGTACAGGTGTAGCCTTGACCAAGGAGGCGAGCCCAATACCATCCACGCCTTCTTCGCTGCACACAGACGGGGTCTCAGATCTTGACGAGAATGACCATGAGTATCAACGCACTCATGGTCCACAAAGCGAGGGTATGGCATCGTGGACTCCTGTGGCAATCTCGGACAGGGGCAGTACGTGGGAAGAGAGACCCGCGAGCAGTATATACGCTGATAGCGTCATCTATCCGCACCCGGGGGAGAAGGTACGGATACCAAATTTCCCGGGTGTGCCGAATTCGGCCAGAAACAGCCAGGTGGAACAAGAAAGCGGACTCAGACGAGGTCCGTCAGTGATCAGGGACTTTGCAGCTCCGGAGTCTGGACGACCTCCACCCAGAGCGGCACAGGATCCGGGCATTGAAAGGGGTGAGGACCAGCACATAAAAAGGTTTCCGAGAAAGCCCTTGGAGGCGGACACGGAAGCTACGGACAAAGCCGGATACTATGGACAAAGGAGGAGGAAAGAGAGGGGAACTGAGGATATGAGTTGGCTGAACCTGGGGAAATGAGCTGGATTACTGATCATTTAGCATGGTGCACTGGCGCTTGAGAGGCTGTTTGATGGTATTGACTATTCGTGACGATCCTTAAAGATACCCGGCTTAATGGAGCATTTGGTAGCGGGTGTTTCGTCATTCCTTTGCTCTCATCAGACACCGGGTGGTGTCATGATAAATGAGGGTCAGATGTCACTCGCTAATCCGGGGAGCTACTTGGATGTGAATGCGGATGGCTTGTATTGTATTTGTAGAATACTACCTACGATAGTCGAAGAACTCGATACCGCCAATAATTGTGGTGCTGATACCTGACTAGTATGTGCTTCTGTGGACCCGTACACGCCGTACACGCCGTGTCAATGTGAATTGTACATTAAGGGGGAAGGGGCGGTAGCGAAAACGGTCTTGGCACTGTCTCAGTGTTCTCGTCTCGTCAACATGATCATGACATAATCTTGATTGCGTGACTGTCTTGCCATAGAGACCATTGTAGAGGCAACAGAGCTTAAATTGAAGACAATCATAAGATAATAACTTAACCAAGACATCTTATACGTTCAAGACTGTGTCAGAGATAACATCTGGAAGTTTAATTTTTTGAAATTCATGAGAATATATTTAATTGCTATTGCTATGAGCCTCTGAATATCCACCTCATGATTTTATAAACATGGAAAATGGATGATTTAGGCCGACATATATATAGAGTGCGCCGCTGTGGATGTTGTCATATCATAGTGTTGCTGCATGTACATGTATGAAGTGACAAGTCAAGCAAGAAGGCAGATGAGTCTGTAATGTCTGTGACGTCTCAGTAATCTGAGATGTCACAGACTTATATGACGAGCTTGAGACATCTGGGTGTGGTGATCTATTCAAATGCTGACGTTCCCGGCAGCCCTTCCGGAGTACCTATTTTTGAGGAGATGTCTACATATAAACATGCTGCCGAGACGCTGCCAAGACCATGTTCGCTAACCCCCCCACGCGGTTGAAAAAATAAATGCTACACCACCCGGGCAAATTAGCGAACATATTGAATAGACCTACAAGTTCGCAATAATGTTCGGGCAATGATAAGTGGACTTACAAACCTATAACTTGAGAAATAGATACTATAGATGCAAGATATTTATTCCATGAATTTCTGAAAGTTGAATAGCTTTTCGCAGAGAGTAGCAATTTTTACAATCAAGGCGCTATTCTCGGTGTCGCATTTATTTTGTCAACCGCGTGCCCCCCTTCCCCCTTAATGTAGCGTAGAGGCTCCTTGAATTGCCGCAACCTAAGCGAGCTTTATCTTAGCTTTGCCCAAATCTGTCAACCCTTGAACTCGACCCCAGCTCACCAAACATGTCTACGTTAGCTGATGATCTCCTCAATGACTTTGCTGACTCCGGTTCAGAAGGTGAGGGTGAGCAACAGAACGGGTTGCTCCGAGATGAGGCCACCCCACCAGTAACTAGCATAGTGAACGGCCATTCGCGGAAGTCCACGCCAATAGACCAAGATGGAGGCATGGAGCTGGACGATGACGAGGAAGAAGTGGGAGACGAGGACGAAGAGATGATGAGCGCAGACACACTAAAAGTGGACGATGTCGAGGATGAGGAGGAAGCTAAGGCGAAGGTGGAGAAGATGCAGCTTGGGGGTGTCAACGATGTACGCAGCGTAGCAGGTCTGATGAAGACGCTGGAGCCTGTCCTAGAGGTTGGTCACCCATTCCTTACCCCTTCATGCTTTACGTGATGCTCAGGGTTTACATCTATTGTGTGGACATAGCCCTGACGTTATCCATCGCCGTCTAGAAAATAGCACACTACCAATCGCTGCCGCCAGAAAAGCAAACTACTACCGTTGGTTCAATCGAAGATAATCCAGAATATCACCTTCTTACACAATCAAATACTCTGTCCACCTCCATCGACAACGAGATCATCCTAGTGCACAAGTTCATTCGAGATCACTACTCAACTCGCTTTCCCGAGCTAGAAACCCTTATTACGAATCCGCTCGACTATGCCAAATCGGTGGCCATCATTAAGAATGGACCTATGGATAACATCAAGGAGATAGCACAGAGGACGGACAACATTGTCGGGGCATCGCTGAAGTCTATACTCGATGGACCTTCCCTCATGGTGGTAACGGTTGAAGCCACGACAACAAGGGGTCGGGAAATGAGCGAAGAAGAACTACAAACGGTCATGCGAGCTTGCGAAATGACCCTTTCCCTTGACCGTGCCAAACGAATCCTCACCGAATACGTGCAATCCCGCATGAACCTCTTCGCTCCCAACTTGACCGCCCTTATTGGCTCCCTAACCGCCGCTCAACTCCTGAACTTCTCCGGCGGCCTCACCGGTCTCGCCAAAACCCCGTCCTGCAATCTGCCACCACTCGGCTCGAAAAAGCAGTCGCAAACCGGCTTCGCAACCAATGTCGGCGTTCGCCAACAAGGTTTCCTTTACCATTCACCTATCATCCGAGGCATTCCGTCGGACCTTAAACGCCAAGCCATGCGAATCGTTGCCGCCAAAGTAATCCTTGCCGCGCGCGTCGACCGTGTGCACAACAGCCCAGACGGCTCCACCGGTTTCGCCCTCAAAGAAGCCTGCCTAGACCGCCTCAACAAACTCACCGAACCGCCCCCGAACAAAGGAGCCCGCGCGCTACCCGCTCCGGACGACAAACCCAGCCGGAAACGCGGCGGACGACGCGCACGGAAAGCCAAAGAAGCAACCGCGATGACGGATCTTCGAAAAGCCCAGAACAGAATGGCGTTCGGCAAGGAAGAGAAAGAAGTCGGCTACGGGACCGGCGAGGGCACCAAGGGCCTCGGCATGATCGGCCAAGCCAACGAAGGCAAAATCCGCAGCCTCCAGATCGACCAGCGCACCAAAGCCAAACTCAGCAAATCGAACAAAGGCTGGGGGGCCGTCACGCCCCTCGGCGCCGGGACCGCCTCCTCCCTCCGCGGCTTCGGCCAGGGTGCAGGCAACTCGACCGTGTTGAGGGCGCATGGGCTCAGGTCTAGCGGCGTGGGCGCCGAGAGCGCGGGCACGGCCAGTAGTATTGCGTTTACGCCTGTGCAGGGGTTGGAGCTCGTGGATCCGAAGGTGCAGGCGCAGTTGAAGAGGAAGAGGGATGAGGAGGAGGATCGGTGGTTTAAAGGGGGGACGTTTACGCAGGTGGGGAATGCGGGTGCGGGGGCGGGGGCGGGGGGTACGGGAGGGGAGAATGGAGGGTTCAAGGTGCCGCTGTTGCCGGCGAGGAAGAAGGGCGAGATGGGGCCGCCGGGTGGGGGGAAAAGGGAGGGGGTGTGATGGGCTTGGCTTTGGAGGGAGGGGAGGGTGGGGGAAAGGGGTGCATTGCATTGGGGTGGTGTCATGGCGTTTGGTTGAGCGGGGGCGGAGGGGTGTTTAGGGTGTGGACCTGATGTATTTATCGGTCGGGTTGAAAACTGAATTCGCTGCCTGTCCTGAGTGGTACAGAGTGATTGTTGCTCAGCTGGTGCATTGGCGGCAAGCTTCAGGTGTGTTCCCAAACGGGTAAATCTAGCTCTGGTGTAGTGTCCGAGAGTTGAGAGGAGCTCGTCAAGCGGAGGTGAGCAGTGGTAAGCAGTAGCAACAGGCATAACTCCCGTGTGGCATCACTGAGTTTCGTCTTCAGCTATCAACTTCTGTGTCCGAATTGCCAGCCCAACAGATCGCCGCGGTAATTGTGATTATTGTGACGGTGACCATAACATATGTGACCCACTCCGTCCGCTGTATAGGTCAGGGGTGCGCTTGTTGAGGCTTGTAGCAAGAAGGCAGAAAGGGTTTCCAGTGCCGTCGTATCGTTATCCTCATTGAAGAGGTATGTGGATCTTGTGGACTGTGTTACGTACGACCTTCGGAAGGCAGGCGTGTGGGCAAAACTGATTAGTAGTCCTCAGCTGAGGATCCCCCCTCCTTCGCTACTTGACAACCACAACAAATTATCAGGCACGTCGGTGTAGAGATGGTATGAAGCATGAGGATTTACTTATGTTCACCTCGAGAGATTAGGTGTACTGTTTTTACCGTTGCAGTATTGAAGAGGTCCTTGGCTGGATGATTGCCACTCGTTTTGTCCGCAGAACTGGTCGGTATATTGGTGCAAATGGAAATTGTGGCTCATTGTGTAGATCGTGACCAGCCTCCAGGTCAAAAGTCTGGGATTGCGGAGCTAATCAATGTAGTGGCATAAGAAAGGAAGATCAAATGAGCTGTAAGAACCATGTGGGTATCTTGAAGGTGGGACTGGCTCGAAGTTGATTTGCGGATCTCCCCTCTATCATGAAGTAAAGCATTGCCAGCGAGGAAAGAATGACAGTACAACTATCCATAGTTTAAATATCTTACACCCTCAGGGCACACCTCTCGCAAAGGGTTTTTCCCTCCGTGCAGTATGTAGTTCAAAATGTCCGAGTCCATGTTTTCATTCTCCCAGTATAACTCCACAAAATCGTCACCGACGTATTGTGTGAGATATTTGTTCAGTTGAAACTCTTTTAAGAGTGGAAGTGCCGTTCTTATGTCGTCAAGCATATGATCCCACCTGCCGCTGTCGAGCAGAATGTCCCCGAGTACCAACTCTTTAAGGGAACGGTGGTGGTTTAGAAAATTCCTCAGACCATCCTGCGTTGCGGAAAAGCCTTCGAGTAAAAGATACTGCAACTCTTTCGCCTCGAAAGATTCGTCAAAGATATCTTGGAAGTCCCAAATGTTATTGCTGGTGAATTGTCCCTTTTTCCCGAATGAAAGATCCAAAGTCGTGAGTTCCAATATCGAGGCAAGCAGACGCTTCAAATGCGTTATTGATCTCCCTAGTGCTGTATCCTCCATGGAAACGATTCTCAAGTTCAAGACCTTCAGATGCTGAAAGATGCTTATGTCGTCCGCTGAGTATATGTCGGAGTGCAAGTACTGTCTTTGAGTATCGAAAACAAAGTCCGGCACACCACCTCTCGTTGTGGGACAAACATCTAACCTGCGAATCCTGCGACCACTCATTGAGAGAGCCCGGACCATCGTCTGGTACTCCTCAGAGCCATCGGTATCCGCGTCGTTCCCTTCCTCGTTCGATGCCCATTTCGACGGTTCAAGGAACAAGGGATTTGAACTCCGGGCCACTGGACTCCCCCTGAGCCGCCGAGAGTTGAGCTTTTGCGCGCCCACCGCGGTATCTGCGCAGCTAGATTCCTCGTATTCGTTATGTTCCCACTCATCAATGATAGTTACACGCTCGAGATTCTCCAATGCCGTTAGACCAATGCAAAGCTGGGTTAGAAATTCCCCACTGCCGAAGAGTTTGAGTTGTTCCTGGGCCAGCTGGGTGTAGTAACGGTAGCCTCGACGAACAATACCATATTTCCGAATATCGCCGTAGTCTTTGAAAGGAGCTTTTACAGAACCCTTGGTGAATGTGAGAAACTCATCCACCTCCACGTCGGGAGAATGTAATCGATCGCTTTTCAGATCTTCAGTAAGTAGCCAGGCCTGATCCCCAAGCTTCTCCAAGTACAACTCCGCGAACAGTTCAGGATCGAAGTAGGAGGCATCATATACCAACTCTTTGACAGCCCTGCTTAACCGCTGATCCGAGGTTATGCTCTTGAACACTCTGAGATCGAGCTTGCGAGGCGATATGTAGACTCTATTGAACAACCATCGGATCGCCAACGAGGACCACGGTCGACAGACGAGGCGGGTAGCCTTAAGGTCTGATTTGCGTAGGTGTGCCAAGATCATCGAGAGGACCTCGTTAGGTAAATGGTTGGTCGTAATAGTAGCGGCCATAATGGTTGCTTCTATACCGATTCCCTAGCCGATGTTGTGCCGGCACGATTAGCCTAGGGATGGTGGGTACGTGTTGAGGATGTGGATTTCGGAAACACGTTGTGCTGTGTTGAAGCGTTCTGGTTAACGATTCTGCAGGACTGCATTGGACGCGTGACGGGTAAGAGGTGACAACGCGAGGGCCTGAGGGCTGAAGGACAAAAGAGGTGGCACACTTCCTCCAAAGAACCATGAAATAGGCACATGCGCAACAGCAATCACACAGGAACAGTTTACTCTCCATTTCTAAAAGTTAGAAGATACATAGATTATATGCTAAAGTTATATCTATAAAAATCCAACATCTTCAAAGTAACTTTGGGCAGTGCTGCAGCTGTTGCAATTCAGGTCATCAATTATTCGCGTATTTTGAAGAGTGCCAGATATTTTATCCCAGCCTCAGGCGCCGAGAGCGCGTCCGGAGGCGGTCAGTTGGCAGAATTCGGCAGCATCAACAGTGGTCTCAGAATAGAAGTGACACGCTTCAGATCGTTGTGACAACAGTCGAGGTAAGGTTTCGCGAAGATCTTGGGCGAGATCTTATTTTCCTAAGTCTATGCCACTCCGTGATCCACGTCTTACGATGTAGATCTGGAAGCCTTCGAACAGAACGAATTCGCGTAGCGCAAACTGGCCGCTTTCAGGATGAAATTCCACCATCCTTGGTCTCGGGTGGACGAGTCCTGGTCGAGCTCAAACATGGTAAGATTACATTGCATCCTACTATGCTGAAGGATGTGAGCTAGTGTCAGACCTCCAGGACCAGCTCCAACCATGGCTTTATGTTAGAGAGAACCGGCTTGTAGAACGATCCATTCTGAGATACCCAGTATATGGCGAAGCACCGAAGCGATATGTAGGGCTCGACTCTGATCTTAAGATGACCACATCCTGCGACAAGCCGACTGAGAGGTTAATTCTAATATCGACTGTCACGGGAGACAAGCTTGTCAACTGAAACGCGGTAGGGTTATTGGACAGTAACTAAACCGTCTTAAAGGATTCTAGTGGGGTGCCCTATCCTTCTATCTGCATGAAAGCTAACTCTCTATTGGCCAGCGCGCAACTTGACACACTTGACTTCGTTGGAGTTTGGAGCTGTCCTCTTCTATAAAGGATGCACGCAAGCCGGTTCTACATGTCACAAAAGCTTGTCTAAATCTCCTACTGCATCTCTACCAGTCCGTCATGTCATCTGTTACACTACCTTCTATCGGTGTCATTCTCTGTTCCTCAAGACAGCCACGGGTTTGCCCCCAGGTGGCAGCATTCGTAATCCAAACCTTTGAACGCTGGACTTCTTCCTTATCTACCGAATCGTACGCATCACCTCCAGCCAGTCTCCACCTGATCGACCTGGCTGCGTGGAACCTCCCGCTCTTCGACGAGCCGAATATCCCGTCTCAGATCACCAGTCATACAGAGTACAGCCACACGCATACCCGCGCCTGGAGCCAAGAGATCCAGAAATACTCCGCTTTCATCTTCATTCTGCCTCAGTACAATTGGGGATATCCTGCCGTGATCAAGAATGCTATCGACTATCTATACCACGAATGGCAGGGAAAGCCCGCTATGATCGTTAGCTACGGTGGTCATGGCGGCGTGAAAGGTGCCGGCCAGTTGCGTCAGGTTCTCCATGGTGTTCGCATGAACGTCGCCGAAACTATGCCTGCCCTTGCGTTTCCGTCGAAGCAGACGCTACTGCAAGCGACGAAGGGAGAGCCATTGAATCTGCTTGGAGAAGCTGGAATATGGGATCCGGAACGGAAGGATGTTTGTAAAGCCTTCGAGGAGTTGATGGTACTTGTAACTTCAACTTAGGTTTGAAGGGGTTCGAGACGCGTTAGGAGTAGTACAAGAGGGCAGATATCTATGTCAACACTGCCTTGTACGTTTAACATTAAGACGTGTCTGAAAGATTCTTCTTTCCTCATTTCCTCATCCGCAAGAGGCACAAATGTCACGTTGAAGGAGGTGGCTGTATTCAAGGCAGCAGGCTTGGCTACAGTTTAGTTGAAATAGCACCAAGTAAATATACCGGAGTGCCAAGGCAGCTAGAATGAGCTCCCAGGGGAAAGAAGGGTGTGTTGGGCCTTGTGGTTGTTTAGAAAATCCTAATACCTTATATGACTTGGAAGGTACCTTAGCATTCAACAAACCGAAGGAGGCGTGGGAGGGCAGCAGAAGATAGAGGTGCCGCGAAGTCAAGGCTAGCCGAATGCGGCACGCTTTACCGTATAAAGTAAGGTCTCTGCACACGTACTACGCGAGGACGCCTTGGACGCCTCAGACGCGTCCGAAGGCGGTGAGTTGGCAGAATTCAGTCATTGAAATGGCACACAACCTCGACAACCTCGACAGCAGAGGCGAGCTTCGCTTTCTTCCATCTATGAAATTGTCACACTGTTGTTCACTTTTGAGATAAGCATCTAGCTCTCCTTACGTCCACTAGGCTTGCCAAATACAATGGTGCCTGCGCCGCAAGAGATCTGTAAGCCGGTCTGGCATCGCGACTTGCCGGACGAGTTATGGGCAATGGTGCTCCAATTCTTGATGAAGGTGCATGTCAAATCGGCCCGGCTTGTATGCAAGAGATTCGATGCTTTGGCCATACCGCTACTTTACAACGTCATCGTCATGGCCCCTCACCGCAAAGATCTCGAGGTGTTCGATGCCATAGCTGAGCATGAGGTGTACAGCAAATGTGTCAAGGAGCTGGTCTACAGCGCAGCGGAGTTCGAGCACTACGATCTCGAACAATACGAGGCTGATTTACGCCATCAAGTTTTTGAGGAAGATGAAAGTCAACTACTTACAAAGGCAGTTGTGGTGCAGGGATACACGATGCATAAAAGATATGCGATTGAACAGGGGGAGGTTCTGGAGGACCATGAAGATTTCGCCCATCTGTGCATGAATCTGCGGAACCTCGGGAGACTAGAGAGGATTACGTTCCTTAACAATTGGTACAAATCTCTGACTACGGAGGAAAGTCTCTCGCTTTACGCCTGGAGCGTGTTGGATCCACTGCCCAGGAGTCATGGCTTTGTCCAGAGACACTGGAATCCACTTCACCTAGAACCTCAGATTGCGGACTCCATCTCTATGCAACTAGCCCTCATGACCGTCCTTCGAGCCCTTTCGATCACCCAGACAAGAGTCAAGCAGATTATTCATTACGACAGTATCCCACAGTCGCTCTTCAGTACTACTATGATGTCCGAAGCAACATTGAGACACGCAATCCAGGTGTTTCAGCACCTCCGAAAACTTGTGCTGGCCTTTACTTGGCGGAGCTGCTCCACAGATATACGGAACTTTGCCAAAGCCTTGAGCGCAGCGGCAAGATTACAAGATCTCCATTTCAGATTCGATATCCCGTACAATGAGCCATGCACAGGCTCTATTGGGGCCGTCTTTGGACATCAAACTTGGCTGCACCTTAGTGCTCTAGAATTAGGAGGCTTTTCTCTCAGCTTCGCTGAACTGCAAGATTTTCTTCGTCGACACGCAGAAACCCTCCGCCGTATGACTTTATACCGCTGCAACCTTCAAGATGGCACCTGGACTAACGTGGTCGACTTCCTGCGTTCAGATCTGAAGTTGTCGAAGTGTAGTATTACCAACATTCGGGACGCTGATGGGAACAAAATTCCATATTTTTTGCTCGATTCGCAAAAATTGACCGAATATCTTCGGCACGGTGGCAAGAACCCCTTGCGGGACGTCTAGAAGCTGTCTTTCTATTGTTGCAAAGCTACAAGCCCAGAAATGCTATTATATCAAGAGATGTATGCCGTATCCACGTTAATATCTAGCAGACTAGACATGGACTCGGACAGATTATAGTCGCAGGATTCACAAAGCCAGCACAGCGGGTCACAATGTCACGCCCCTATGGCATCTTCAGAGACTCTTACACCGGCTCTTCTGCTCTGACACATTGGTCGTGGAAGAATGCGGGCATCAGCGTATAAAAGTTCGAAGCTCAAGACATCACGCAGCTCAACCTGGGACTGACGGTTTTCTTACCCATTGAGACAACTATCACTGCTGTACATTAGCTGCTCTTCAACCGCTGCCTCGAGCTGTCGAGAGAGAGAACGTCAGTTTGCACAGCAAGAAGGGGGAGGGACAAGGGAGCATTGGAGATTTTATTTTCAGAACGGATCTTGCCTTCGCTGAACCTGAATTGTTTCCCCCAAATCATGCAAAAGCACTATAAGGAGCTGCAGAGGCGACTGCGAACTTAAGCTAGTGCGGGAGTCTCATCGATAGCTGCATTCCCCAAAAGGTACTATGATGTGTCTGCGGTGGAGGTACTTTTCACACTGCTGCAGCGGAGGCCGAGATGGCTTTTGCCGTATCAACGACGTCTTTCTGCAGCTCTATACATAACGTGCAAATGTCGTGGAAGAGTATCATGCTTGGCTTGCTGAAGGATAGTGAAGGTCTGACAACAGAGCACTCAACCACATAATCTTCCTTCCCAGCTCTCCTGCACCCTGATCTTAGCGTTGGATGCACCACGCGCACCCGAGCCCCTACCTGTACATCTGTTTTAGACATGACCTCGATAAAGTCCATATCTTTATCCAACAAGATTTGCTATATACCTACTCATAATCCACAATAACTTACATAGCCCTCTCCCTCAACTCCAACTTCGCGTTCATGCCCACAATACATCTAACCAGATCCCAATTCCCATTATTTCCAACCCAATCACAGACCACAATCCCTGTACTCCCGTCTCCCATGTCTTGCCCATCTTGAGGCCCCTCCGGCCCCGGAATGCCTCGACCAAGATTATGCTTCATGCATAGAAATTCAATAATCGCAGGGTTCAATTTCGCTGCGATCTTCTCCGGCCAACACCCGACTTTCCAGAAATTACTCGCACTCAGGAAATTGATATAGAACGGTTGTTTGGGCGGCGGTTCCGTGCTCTGCGGTCCGATGCCAGGTAAGACGCACACGCACTGTGCCGCGCGCTCTAGGTGGTCTTCCGAGTATTTGAGTTTTATATCTATGTTCTCTGTTTCCAGGACTTCGTAGAAATCCTGAACGCAAACATCCCCACTCGGGCACGTTCCGTCTGGAGTGTTGTCCGGCCAGGTTTCGGCGTTGATGCACCATCCCGCGCCGTCCCATTCGTTCTTCAGGCCGTCTTCGAGGGCAAAGCGCCGCATTAGCACGATCTTGTGCCTAGCTTCGCCGAGTGTGGGGATTCTTGGAGCGGTGAACCAGTGATTGATATCGCCCGCGTAGTGGTCGCGGAGAATGCGACTTAGTTGCTGATCAGTAGCGTTGCCTGTGCCTTCGCGCTTGACGGACATGATAACCGATTCGCTAGGATTACGGTCCAAGAAGGCGAATACTTCATTAACGAGGTCGCGGAAATACTTGGTGCCGGTCAGGGAGATGGGGAAGACGCTGTGCACGAGCGCCAGGCCGTCTTTGCTCAGGTCTTCGGGCTTTTCGGGCTGCACGCGGATGTCGAAGAAGCGGATGCCGTTCTCGAGTTGTTCGCGGGGCGAGACGGCTTGGCAGCGCACGGAGGGCAGGGCGCGGTGGCAGGTGGGGGAGTTGTGGGTGCCGGGGATGGAGAGGGCGGAGAGGGGGGTCGAGTCTTTTAGTTCGAGCATCCATGAGGCGAGGTTGGCGGAGGAGAAGAGCGTCAGGTAGGAATGTTGGGGGAGGTAGATGGCGGTGTATTTGAAATGCGGGGTGGGTGTTAGGGGCGTTAGGGTCGTGGATTCGTTGGTTCGTGAGGGCACGTCGAGCCGGTATCGTTCGCCGGCGTTTTCGAACGTTAGGCGTAAGGTATCGGTGGGAGACCTTTCGGTGGGCTTGATGTTAGTTGGCAGGGTTTCGAATGCGTCGATTCTAAGGGAGGCATCTTCGTGGCTGAAGCTTTGAGAGTTTTCGGTCAGTTGAGAGGAGGACGGTGCCGTGACGTTGCTCGTTAAAGTCGTAATATTTCTCGTAAAATTGGATAGTTTTCCTCCACTCCCCGAGCCGGCTGGTGGTCCATACCGCTCGAGTAATTTGAGCTCAATCGGTGTTGAGGTCAAGTTGCGAATTGTAAGGGGTGGAGTATCCATTATTGTCGACTGCCCGGGGGGGGGGGGGGGTGAAGGATGAAGGAATGCAAGGCAGCAACGCCTGATGAAAGCGGCTCGAGACTCGAGATCACTCCAGGAGGGCTGTGCCTTGGAAACAGGCGGGGCAGGCCGTGGGCATGACCTTGGCTCTGATTCGCCGGCGACCAAACTCGCTTCCACCTAGTGGCCCAAGTCACATGAGATCGCGTTCTCGTTTGCCGTCGCGCATGCAGGGATGCCGATTCACGAGTCCCGGGTCACGAGCCTCGACACTCCGTTCTGGTGGGGCTTCCCACCCTTTGTCCAACCCCAAGTGAAGCAAGCTGAACTCAAGCACATTGACACTCCATCTGATATCAACTCTTATCATCATTCTTATCCACGTGGCTTCATGGCCCATCTCGCTTTTTACAGATATTGGCCAAGATGGAAGAAAAGGGCGTTCACAAAGAGGCTTTCTTCAAGGAGCTCTTTCAATTCGACAACGAGAAGGATGATGAACCCGTAGACAGCTGCGATGTGGCGTCGGTTCTAAGACACTGCAAGGCAAGGGCCGCCCGCCATGTATCACCATTGCTGCCTTCAGTCAAGGACACATTCCTTCGCTCGGTCAAGGCATCGACGCCGCTCGCTCGGACTATATCTGCGCCATTGCCTGGCTCCAAGACACAACTGGCTGTTGGGGTCGATGTTGTATACGAGACTCCACCACTGACGACAGTGACATTACGAAAGGCTTCGAAATCAATCGGAAGAACTACCTCGAGTCCTGGACAAAACGGCTCTCGCCAGAGGGCAGATGCCGCAAGCGGTATGCCAAAGGCCAGTAAGAAGCGGAAGAGAGGGCAGTCTCTCAATATGATGCCCGAATCACAGCAGATATTCAAAGGACTAGGCTTCTGTATGCCACCATAGGTCCAAAAGAGTTTAGTCAATAGCTCACACGATAGATTTCATCCCTGACAATGACATTGCCCCGGCTCGTCGTATGCGAATCAGAAAAGCCATGGAATGGGGCGCCATATGGATCAAAGAGTTCAAAGAGGGCGTTTCTCACATCATTGTTGATAAGGATCTGCGGTACGAGGATGTGTTGTCTTTTCTGAAAATCCAATCTTTACCTGTAGGCCTTCCAGCTACTGCGAGACAAGTCACCGCTAAGCCCTTGCAGGCGGACGTTGTTCTTGTAAACGAGGTCTATCCTTCCGAGTGCATCTCCTTTCGGTACATGATCAATCCGGGGCAAACCCATTATCAGGTCGATGGTTATCGTGAAGCCCTCGCTGCCGAGCAAATCGCATCCACAGCTCCGTCCTCAGATACATCGTTGGTTCTAAAGCCTGCTAATGGCGAACTTGTCCGGGCGTTACAGACTCCATCGCGGACAGAGGGTAGCGACCAAGGGTCGGCAGCTCAGGAGTTTCTTGACGCCCAGGTCACAATGACCGCTACCAGAGAGATTGTCGAAGCTCACGTCGCCGCAGCAGTCACTGGCGGGTCTATCGGCAGATCTAAGGACGCCTTGGATGAAGCAATTGAAGAAGCCAGGCTAGTCAAAGATCTGGTAAGTCTGACTAAGACCACCAAAGAACCATAGCTGATCAAATTTAGCCGCTGGATGATGACGAGGACGGCGCAAGCCAGTCAACGGTATCTATTGATTCGGGTCAGGAGGGGAGCGATACGGAAAGTAAGAGGACTAAGCCAAAATTGAAAGGGTCTTTCGACACGTCATGGCAGGAGAAGTTCAGCTGCATGCATAAACATGATGGCGTCAACAAGCTGACAAACCCAAACGCTCGGACGATCGAGGTGCTCCAACAGATGGCGGATTATTACGACCGCATCAAAGATCACTGGCGTCTTACCGCTTATAGAAAGGCTATTGCTGCTCTTCGGAAGCAAGAGCATAAGATTACGACCAAGGAGGAAGCATTCGCCATCCCGTTCGTCGGCGAGCGCCTGGCACTGAAGATTGAAGAAATTGTCTGGACTAACCGTCTCCGAAGGTTAGACAACACTCATGCGGAACCGAATGATAAGGTACTGCAAAAGTTCCTGAACATATACGGTGTTGGGTATTCGCAGGCTAGCAAATGGATCAGTCAAGGCCACCGAACCTTTGATGACCTACGTGACCATGCAAACCTGACGAACAATCAGAAGGTCGGCTTGGACCACTACGATGATTTCCTGGCGCGAATTCCCCGCGCTGAAATGGAATTACATGGCAAGCTTGTCCGCGAAGCGGTTCACCAAGTGGATCAGGATATACAAGTAACTATCGGCGGCTCTTATCGTCGTGGAGCTGCCGACTCGGGTGATGTCGATTTCATCATCTCAAAACCAGACGCTCCGATTCACTATCTTCGAACGCTGATGCTCGAGACCGTTATTCCCAGGTTGTTCGCTCGAGGCTATCTAAAAGTTGGTCTTGCCACTACATCTAAGGAGGATGGCACCAAGTGGCACGGCGCATGTTGCCTGCCTGCTTCGACTGTCTGGCGACGGATTGATTTCTTGCTTGTTCCGTGGGAAGAGCTGGGCGCCGCCATGATCTACTTCACTGGCAATGATATCTTCAACAGAAGCATCAGGCTTCTAGCTAGTAAAAAGGGAATGCGGCTGAACCAACGAGGTCTGTGGCGAGACGTGATCAGGGGTCCAAATCGAGACAGGGTAACGCAGGGCACTCTGGTAGAGGGGAAGAGCGAGGAAAAGATTTTCCAGATTCTTGGAGTACCTTGGAGACCCCCCGAACATCGGATTTGTTGATCGATGCATCCTTTAGCCCGATTCATAAGATGAGATGAAATGAGTTGGAATGAAGAGGCAGTAATTGGATTGGATTGGATTTGGTCTGCCCCTGCCTGTTCCTCAGGCGCACCATCAAACAAGTGGCTGTTTTAGGCGTAACAGTAAGGGGAATCCTCAGCAGCGAATCAATGCCGAACAGCACATAGTCAATCAGTAAATGCTAGAAGCCACTGAGCTTTGTGACACAGTAATGAGACTCTCAAACATTGCAGTCCGTGGTTGATTGGTTGCTGAGGAGCCGCCTGGATCCCTTACTCCTACTTGGAAGGGTCAGACTCGGCTTCAGCTCGTGTCAACACGCGGCGAGCCCTGCATATTTGGTGATTGGCCGAAGCAAGGCGGCGTACTGAAGCGAAAGCGCTAAAACACACCACCTTCGGCAATGTCCGGCAGTAACTTACTCGAAGAGGCCTCCTCAGGCTGACAGGACTGCTACTTGTCAGCTTGCTCTCCATATTCCATAGTGTGTGTTTGTGTTATCCCTTATCAAAGCTGACCGGAAACGCCCCATGGACGATGTCGCGCTTCAATTGATTTGAAATGGGCCGAAAACCCAACCCGCTCATCCTCGAGTTCTTCGAACGCGGTCCAAAGCTCGACGATGCTAGTAATCGCTATCAGCACACATGCAAAGCGTGTGGGGAGGTTTTCCCTAAAGGCAGGACAGACAGTCTCAACAACCATCTTACCAAGAAATGTCAAGCGATTCCATTGAGGGACCGGCAGAGAGCGGCCCTGCAGATACACGAGCTTCCGGATATACCAGACGGCGATCCTACCGCGAATCAAAGGGCCACTGAAGGGTTGAAGAGCGGAAGAGCAGTCGATCTGCCTTTTGCCGGGAGTAGGAGTTTGACTGGTCTCGATGCATTGGCCGAAGCGTCCAGACATGCTGCCAAAGATGTCATTCCGGGGGACTCTCGAACAGCGGCTGTAGACGATAGTGCCATCGATCCGAGTCTAAGAGATTTCATATCTTCCGAAACATCCAAAGGCATCCAAGGCGCAACAAGTAGCAATGCAAATGGTAGGTGAAACCGGATCGCTATCCATCCGCGAGGCTAATGGGAGGCTGAAATAGCCAGTTCATCGGCTGCCTTCGATAATATACCGTTCCCGCCCATGCAGTTCTCCGACTCGCCGACCGCCTCACCGCAAATGTCTGGTCTCACACTTCCTTCTACGTTGGCCATCAAAGATCCCTCTGCGCTCTCGCTGATAGCAGCATCGGCGAGCGATCTTGAGCCCATGCCTGGGTATGCAGCTTTACCGCTTGAGCCGGGAACGGAGGTGTCCTCCTTTGATTCATACGACAAGCCGTTCGATCCACACGGCCCGAGGTTTGTCTCTACGTGGCCATTGCATCAAGCCAACCAAGCAGACGATGCAAAAGGCCCTACAACAACACCGATCCCTAGAGCAGCAACCTACCCTCGGGCTATTGCAATAGATCCCAACGGGCCACGCAGAGGATCTTCAGTAGATAATGCAGTCTCCCAGGGAGAAATACGCCACAAGGTCAGGGGCAGATTTACTGATTCACGGCGAGAAGAGGTTCAAAAAGTAAGGAAGATGGGTGCATGCATAAGGTGTAGGATGTTGAGGAAGCCAGTAAGCTCCTGTCTTGACCAGATTAACTTCGGGGCTGATATATGTTAGTGCTCCGGAGACAGTCCATGCAGTACCTGCGCCGGCATTGAAAGTGCACGCCTATGGAAGCTACCGTGTACTCGGGCTCGGGTAGCCGACGAACTTCAGTTATATTCCGCTGGTATACTTTGGCGTTACGTCAAAACCTGGATGCTGCTGACTGCTCGTAGGCCTCTACAGTACTGTAGCTTTTCACAAGGTCAATTATGCAAAGAGCCAAGCACGAGTTGAACACTACGTCAGCCGCATTGAGGCCACTCATGATGTCGAGTCTCATGTCTCTATCACATTGAGCGCCTTGAGAGGGCAGCAAAATCAGGACCACCGTGCCACCGGTGCCGATGGTGCCACGTTGGAGCTAGACGTGATGATTCTGAACGATGTCGGTGATGACGTACCGGGCAAGCTTGATCAGTACTTGAAAAGAATGACATCCACAATATATGCACAAGAGCCATCGCCATTCATGAGAGCCACCTTGGGAATGGCTGCGGAACTCAGTGGTGCAAAGAATGTGGGTTAAAACATCCTGGACCATTGCATCATTCACAAAAGGATCAAAGCTATCATGCTTGCGGCACATCTAAGAAATACTTTTTCAGCTAACCCTTTCATGGCAGGACATACTGTTGGCAAGAGTACAGGATTTGTGGAAGGCGACGAATGTGCTAGTCGATGATGAACCACGGTGGAAATTGTCTGTGAATATCGCGGTTCAGGGAACGTCTCCCACGACAGACGTACCTGTTTCGGACGATAATATGCAAATCAACGAAGCCACGAACTCTGAAACGTATGACTTGATATGCTCGCAGCTACGGGCCGCTGCGGAAAAGCGGGGAGCACAATTGAGCAAAAGCGTCATGAACGACCTGGAAAGACGGCTACTACGGCGATGGCAGGATTCGTGGTTTGAGACATTCTTGGTTGCCATCATTCTCCTCAACTGCGTGGAAAGGATGTGCTGGCTTTACCGGACGTGGGACGACAGTCAATGGCATTCAAAAGTACGTAGCCAATCGGTTCTAGTAGTGACGGATGTATGAATCTTATTGATTGCAGTGGCCTTTGGACAGCCGCCCTGAACACTACTATCAGCAAGGCGAACGCTTCTCGGACATGCTCCTAATGCTGCTCAAGATGCGCAATATACCGCCGAAAACGCAGACAGGCCCGGATGATGGCTTCTTGCGTCCGGTGGACAAGAGCCACGAGGCTGCGAGTCGATGGTTTGACTTGTTGCACCTTACTAGTAAGCCCTTTCCCCTGTTGTGCTTTCAAGTGTGATCAGGTGGTAGTTGACACACAGTTCTCAGACGACCACCTTGAGGAAAGGCGATCAGCCAACTTCGATCCCATGGATTCCAGGAGCTTAGAGCTGAGGTTTTGTTCCAAATTGCTACTTTCAACGAGTTAGATGACGACACACAAACGACTTCACGCTCCATGATACCCCGTGACGGTAGTTTTATGTCCAGGTGGAACCCTGGGGCTGGAGTGAGAGCCTGGTTTTGTTTCCAGGCATTTCGTTCGTGGATTCCCATAGGGCGCGCAAACAGGAGTGTGGCGAGCCTCACATCGCTCTCCACGCATATTCTCCAACCTCCGCATTAACGAGTGGCACTGCTAACTGTGGCTGTGAATGATATTGAGCGAATTGCAGGGCCAAACCTACGACAGCGAAGGACACTCTTACGTCGCTTCAATCGTAGTGGCAAAAACAGTAAATGTTGTGTTTCTAAGAAAAGGGTCGGAACCAAAAGTGGACGCTGTGCGTGACGCGTACTCGAATGCGATCTGCGCCTGGGCAGTGACATCTGCATTTCCCTCCTATCCTCGTGCGCCCACCAATCATGACTTGACGATGACCACTGGCCACTCGTTATTCCCTACCTCGGCCGTTTTTGCATTCTCAACCACGCCTGTGTAGAAATACACTCAACAAAGTCCAAGCGCTTTAAAAACAATCGAGTTCCCATCATTTGACGTCTTGACGCTCCCCGTTACTTTGCTATTTTTCGTTTTCGAGCCATCTCTACATCTTGCAATCGCCACTTTCGAGGTTCAAGATGGATAGAGCCGCTCCCTACGTCAACCATGCAAAGCGCATACCGAAGCGATTGGTCCTCTCCTACATTGTCGACTGGATCGTCATCATGTGAGCCCACCCACCTTCCTTCGAACATTCATTCAATTGCCTATCCTAACCCACCACAAACCCCAGTCTCATCGCCATAGTCGGCTACCTCTTCTCCATCATCTCGCCCAACCACCGCCCCTTCTCCCTCGTCGACCAAAACATCTCCTACCCCTACGTCGAAAAGGAAAAAGTCTCCACCTCAACCCTCATCCTTGTCTCCCTCGTCGCTCCCGCTATCATAACTTTCATCCTCTCTCTCGTCCCCACTCCCCAACCCAAAGCGCCCCTCCATGACCCCCGCCCCATCGGCTCCGCGCTCTGGAGACGCAGGCTCTGGGAATGGAATACCTCGTGGATGGGCCTCGCGCTCTCGCTCGCTACGGCGCTGTTGATTACGAGCGGCATGAAGAATTCGTTCGGAAAACCGAGGCCCGATCTGCTGAATAGGTGTAAACCGGATTTGCAGAATCTGGGAGCGCATGCGGTGGGCGGGTATGGGGATGAGGTGTCAGAGGGGATATTGTTGGTTTCATGGACGATTTGCACGCAGCCGAGTCGGGAGATATTGAATGATGGGTTCGCGTCTTTCCCCAGCGGACATTCATCCAGTTTGTCTCCCACCCACCCCACCCCCTCCCCTCCCTCCCCCTAAAGTTATCCTCAGACGGCATGAATCGCGGCTGATAAAATTATTTGATTACAGCCTCCTTCGCGGGCCTCGCATACCTAACCCTCTACCTCTGCGCCAAATTCGCAATCGCCATCCCCTACCTCCTCCCCTCCCCACACCCACACCCGCACCCGCACCCCACGGCCTTCCACCCCGCCTCCTCCACCTCCACCCACGCTCCCTCCACAAGCCTCGACACCGAACTCCACGACCTCGTCCCCCCCCACTCCTCGAACGGCCTCGCCCGCCCCAAAGACTGTCTTTTATACACATCT